>JAODAL010051997.1:0-26289 GCA_025379985.1 Phyllomedusa bahiana
CCCATACCCGAGCAAAGGTAAACCCCATCCCCCCCATTCACAGAGAACCGGAAATTCCCCCCCCCCCCCCCCATCACGAGAACCGGTTTTCCCCACTCCCCCTCATCCCCCGTATACACAGAGCAACCGGTAATACCCCCACTCCCCCCCCCCATACACAGAGCAACCGGTAATACCCCCACTCCCCCCCCATCACGAGCAAAAGGTAAACCCCCCCCTCCCCCCTAAAACAGAGCATCCGGGCTCCCCGGCCGTTAAAAAGACCCTCCGCTCCCTCCTGGTTCTCACCCGTCTCCATCCTGCCGCCCGCACTCCGCTATCATCTCTCTATCGGCCGCCGGCTCCGGGACTGTTCGCGCTGCATGGGGGATGTGTTTTTCTTTTCACAAGCTCCTCCTCCCGCGGCTGCCTGTTTCTCTCTCCGACGGGGGGCCCGGGCCGGGGGGGTCACGCCCCGGAATAAAAGGCCTCAGCTACAAAAAGGCGGGGCCCCGGTACCCAGCAACGGGGGCGTGGTTGCAGCGCCAATCAAAACAGGATCAAAACCCGGCACCTTGTGAGTAGAGGGGGAGGCGCCAATTATTGGTTCTGCTCCCTCCTCTCAGCAGAATGACAGGGGTCTCTTTCCCGGCCCATTTGTGAGGGTGAGAGGCGCCCAAAATTTATTGGTGCTTGCTCCCTCACAGCCGCAACACCCAATGAGGACACGGCTTTCATCCTGGCACCATGGCTGAGGGGATGTTCTGTTGGCTGCTTGTCCCCCAGCCCCAAACAGCCAACAGCCCCACGGCCCCTCAAACCCGGCACCATGGGTGAGGAGAGATTATTGATTGGTGCTCTGTCCCACGCCCAGAGCCAAAACAGCCAGGCTCTCAAAATGGCACCCTTGTGGGAGGGATTAATTTTTGTTGGCTGTCTGTCCCCACAGCCACAGCAGCCCAATCAGCCACGGGGTCTCAAACCCCGGGCCAAATTTTGGGAGAGATGTCATTGATTTGGGTGCTTTGTTTCCCCCACAAACCACCCGCAGCCAATTTTGCACAAGGCTTCAACCTTGGGCCCCCTTGTGAGGGAGGATGTTTTATTTTGATTGGCTGCTTTTTTTGTTGGTGGGGACTCCCCCAAAGGGGGGCCCTAAAAATTTTTCCGCCGGCCTAAAAACCCGCAGAAAAAAAAGTTCCCCACCCCCTTGTTAAAGGCGCGGGTCCCCGTTTATTGTGGTTTTTTAGGGCGGGTTGGGGTTTCCCCCTTTGATGCCCGATCGGGTTCCCCCCCATTTTTGGAACGGGGTCAGAACGACATCCGGGGCCGGCTGCTGCGCGGGCGCTCCCATCTGTTTAGCGTTGCCGCCCCTTTAGCGCCCGGGTTTTTTGTTCATGGAATTTTTTCGCCGGTTTTCAGGAAACAGAGTTTTAAGAAATCCATCTTCTTGTTTTGGGGTTAAAAGAAAAACAAAATCTGGGGCGAGGTGGGAAACGGCCCCCTGCCCCCGGCGATGTTTGGGGCAGTTTTCGGGTGATCACAGGCGGTTTTTAGCCCCTCCAGATCCGTCCCTGGAACCTCCCTCACACTGAGCCGGGTTTGGAAAACCCTCTTAAAAAATGCTTTCTGCCCGGTTTTGCGCTTTCGCCCGTGTTTTAAGGGGGGGCTCCCACTCAAAACTTTTATACAGCTTTTGGAAAATTTTTCAAACAAGCTTTTCGGCTGTGATCTGATCCTGCACTGGCCTTTGTGTTTGAGGGGAGCTCCCACCTTAACCCCTGATACAGCTGGAAAACTTTTTCAGCTAAACTGCTTTCTGCCTGATCCTGCGGGCCAGTGTTAGAGGGGGGCTCCCCACCCACCCCCTGATTTTCTGTTGGGGAACCGTCAACAAGGCTGCTGCTGCCTGATCCTGCCCCTGCGCAGTGTTATGGGGGGGCTCCCCCCCCTCACACTGATACGCTGGGGAAACTGTCAGGGAAGTGCTGCTGGGGTTTAGCTTTTTCTTTGTCTTTTCCAGGGGTTAGGGGGAGCTCCACCCCCAATGAAAACAGCTTTGGAAAACTGTTTAGCAAGCTGCTGCTGGGCCCCGAGGTGATATTTGTGCTGCCCCAAGTTTTTTAGGGGGGGGAGCTCCCTCCCCCACAAATGATTTCCGCTGGAAAACTTTTTTTCAGCCCAAGTGCTGCTGCCCGGGGTCTTTATCCTGGGGCTGCGCCCCGTTGTTAGAAAGGGGGGGCTCCCCCCTCACCCCTTTAAAAGTAGCGGGAAATGTCAGCAAACTGCTTTTCTTTCCTGAGTTTATCCTTTTGCTGCCCCAGTGTTAGAGGGGAGCTCCCACCTCCCCCACGGGATTACAGTCGGAAAAACAGTCAACAAGCTGCTGCTGCCTGATCCTGCGCTGCGCAGTGTTAGAGGGGAGCTCCCACCTCACACTGATACAGCTGGAAACTGTCAGCAAGCTGCTGCTGCCTGATCTGATCCTGCACTGCGCAGTGTTATAGGGGAGCTCACACTGACGCAGCTGGAAACCGTCAGCAAGCTGCTGCTGCCTGATCCTGTGCTACGCAGTGTTAGAGGGGAGCTCCCACCTCACACTGACGCAGCTGGAAACCGTCATCAATGTGCTGCTGAACTGAGCTGCATCCTGCGCTGCGCAGTGTTAGAGGGGAGCTCCCACCTCACACTGACGCAGCTGGAAACTGTCAGCAAGCTGCTGCTGCCTGAGCTGATCCTGTGCTGCGCAGTGTTAGAGGGGAGCTCCCACCTCACACTGATACAGCTGGAAACTGTCAGCAAGCTGCTGCTGCCTGAGCTGATCCTGTGCTGCGCAGTGTTAGAGGGGAGCTCCCACCTCACACTGATGGCTCCTCGATGCGTTCTGGGAAGGGGCCCCTGAAAGTCTCCATTCAGTACAGACGGGGGGGGGGGTCAGATCTCTCCATTTATGGTCAATTGGTGGGTTTGTTTGTCCGCCTCGTGATGTGCGGCCCAGATGCCAAGAGCAGCCCAGGGGCTGTGATTCTCCTGCCGGCTTTGCTACGGACCTCGCACTCAGCGCATCACATGAGGCAGTGACCTCTCTCCGTCGCCGACTTCCTCTTTTTCGGAGCAGTTTCGATGACTCGTGGGCGATAACGGCAGAGAAATCCCCCTCACAGCAGATAAGACGATACCCAGTAACCGGCACAGGCGACTGTACAACCATAGGGGCCACAGGACAGTGGGGCCACAGCCGGGGGACAGAGGACGGGACAGCAGGGGGACAGAGGAGGCCACAGCCGGGGGACAGAGGAGGGGACAGCGGGGGGACAGAGGAGGGGACAGCGGGGGGACAGAGGAGGCCACAGCCGGGGGACAGAGGAGGGGACAGCGGGGCCAAAGCCTAGGGACAGAGGACGGGACAGCAGGGGGACAGAGGAGGGGACAGCGGGGCCAAAGCCGAGGGACAGAGGGGGACACAGGGGGGACAGAGGAGGGGACAGCGGGGCAGCCGAGGGACAGAGGGGGACACAGCCGGGGGACACAGGACGGGACAGCAGGGGGACAAAGCGAGGGACAGAGGGGGACACCGCAGGGGGTACAGAGGAGGGGCACAGCTGGGGCCAAAGACGAGGGAACAGGGAGGGGAACAGCTGGGGGCCAATTGGAGGGACAGAGGGGGACACAGCCGGGGGACAGAGGTGGGGACAGCAGTGGTTGACAGAGAAAGGATTGGGGACAGCAGGATGCCTCAAAGTCCGAGGGGAGACAGAGCGGTGACAGAGGACGGGGACAGTCGGGGCCAAGCCGAGGGACAGGAGGGGGCCCACGCCGGGGGACAGAGGAATGTGGCTCAGCCGATAAGGGACAGAGGGATGGACACAGCTGAGGGGGACAGAGGACGGTCAGCCACGGGGAGACAGGGAATGTGGGGACAGCGGGGCCTAATAAAGCCGGGGGACCGAGGGAGCCAACAGAACAGAGGGGGCCATCAAGCTACGGGGGACAGAGGAGGCCACAGCCCCGAGAGGGACGCAGAGGGGGGAACTGCCGGGGGACACGAGAGGGGCCACAGTTCGAGGGACAGAGGGGGACACAGCTGGGGGACAGAGGAGGGGTCAGCCGGGTGACAGAGGAAGTGCCATCTGTCGGGGACAGAGGGCTGGACACAGCAGATGGGGCACAGAGGGTGGCCAGCAGGGAATACAGCCGGGGATGACCACAGCAGGGTGGACAGAGGGGAGGACACAGACAGAGGCGTGGGGCTGCCCAGTCCGGGGGTACTGAGAGAGTTTCGTGGCAACAGCAGGAGGGTTTAGAGGTGGGTACACAGCTCGTGGGGACAGAGGAGGACGCAGGGCCGGTTTTTGTGCGGTGAAGAGAGGTGTTCTTGGCCTCAGCTCGGGGCTAAAGCAGGGGGACACAGCAGGGGGACAGAGGGTGGCCACAGCAGGGAATACAGCGGGGCCAAAGCCGGGGGACAGAGGGGGACACAGCCGGGGGACAGAGGGGGGCAGTGCAATGCCGGGTGTGTGAACAGCGGGGACACAGTCTTGTCTTGATGTTTTCTAGTCTTCCGCTCTTACCCATCACATCCAACCTCACATGTGACTCGAACATGCTCATCATACCTGCGTCTGGGGTGTGGCAGCTCCGTATGTCGACAGTGTGGGGGGCGAAGGTGCGCCTCCTCCGTCTGTCGACGTGTGTGCGAGGGTGAAGACTGCTGTTTTGCCGTGTGTGGGCGCGGTGCAGCCCTCCGCTGTCGCGTTTTCTGTGTTTGGGGTGTGAACGACTATTGTCTTAGACGTTCATTGTGTGGGGGTGAAGGCTCCGTCTGTGCCCGTTTGTTTGTTGTGTTTGGTGTGAGGAGGGCTGCAGCGGTGCAGCGTCCGATCTGTAGCGTGTGTCGGGGGGTGCAAGCCTCCGTCGAGTCTGCCGTGTGTGG
This sequence comes from Phyllomedusa bahiana, assembly GCA_025379985.1. NCBI lineage: Eukaryota > Metazoa > Chordata > Amphibia > Anura > Hylidae > Phyllomedusa > Phyllomedusa bahiana. Next base: position 4,913 of record JAODAL010051997.1, read on the forward strand.
GGGGTGCAGCCTCAGTCTGTCGCCGATTGTTGTTGGGGGTCTGAGTGCAGCCTACGTCTGTCGCGCTTGTGTGTGGTTTGGGGGGGGCTGGAAAAAGCCTCGTCTGGCGCGTTGTGTGTGGGGGGGGATGCAGCCTCCGTCCTTGTTCGCGTGTGTGGGGGGGTGCAGCTCGTCTGTCGTCGATTTTGTGTGGGGGGTGCAGCCTCCGTCTGTCGCCGTGTGTGTGGGTGAAGCCTCCGTCTGTCGACCGTAGTGTTGGGGTGGTGAAGCCTACGTCTATAGCAGATTCTGTGTGGGGGTGCAGCCTCCGTCTGTTCTACAGCGTGTGTGGTGGGTTGCGACATGACCTCCGTCTGTAGTCCGTGTGTGGGGGGGGTGCAGCCTCGTTCGATGTCAACAGTGTGTGGGGGGTTGCAAGCCTGCGGTCTGTCACCCGTGTGTGGGGGGGGGTGCAGCCTTTTGTCTGCGCGTGTGCTGGGGGGGGGTTGCAGCCTCCGTCTGTCGCCGTGTGTGGGGGGTCCAGCCTACGTTATGTAGCCGAATGTGTGGGGGGTGCAGCGTGCCCGTCTGTCAGCCTGTGATGGTGGGGGTGCAGCCACCGTTTCGTAGCCGTGTGTTAGGGGTGCATGCCAGCCTCCGTCTGTCGACTGTGTGTGGGGGTAGCTGGCAGCCTCCGTCTGTACGCCGTGTGGTGGGGGGGTGCAGCCTTCGGTCTCTCTGTAGCCGTTCTCGGTTGTACTACTGTATGGGGGTATGCAGGCTCTCCGTCTGCTAGCCACGTGTGTGGGCGGCGTGAAGCCTCGCTCACTGTCTCCGTGTGTGGGTGGGTGCAGCTCACGTCTTGTGTCGCCGGATTTTGATTTTGTGGTGTTGTGGAGTATGGTCGCAGCCTCCGTCGTCCACCGTTGTGTGGGGGTGCAGCCTCCGGTTGGTAGACGCTGTGTGGGCTGAGGTGCAGCCTCGTCACTCGTCGCCGTGTGTGGGGGGGTGTGCAGCCTTCCGTCTGTCGCCGTGTGGTGGGGCTGCTAGCCTCCGTTTTGTCGCGTGAAATTGTCGGGCGGGTGCAGCCTTACGTCTTGTAGCCGTGATGTGTGGGGAGTTGAAGCCTTCCGTCTGTCGACCGGCATTATGATGTGTGGGGGTGCAGGCTTCCGTTTTTTATTTTCCGTTCGCCCGGAATTGTGTGGGTGTCAGCTTTCCGTTCTTGTCGCCGGTTTGTCCGTGTAGGGGGGTTGCAGCCCTTCTCCTGTTGTCGCCGTGTTTGGAGGGGGGGGGTGCAGCCTCCGTCTATAGCCGTATGTGGGGGGTGCAGCCTCCGTCTGTAGCCGTGTGGGGGGGGGTGCAGCCTCCGTCTGTATGGTGTGTGGGGGGTGCAGCCTTCCAGTTCTGAGCGACGTGATTGGGTGTGTGCAAGACCTTCCGTCTGCTCGCCGTTTGCTGTTCGGGGGGTGCAGCTCCGTATGTAGCGTGTGTGGGAGTGCAGCCTCCCGTCTGTCGGCCTGTGTTGGAGGTGGGAGGTGGCGCAGACTCCGTCTGTAGCCGTTGATGTGCTTTATTTGTGTGTGGGGGAGTTGCAGCACTCCGTCTGGTCGCTGTTGTGTCGGGAGGGGTGCAGCCTTCCGTTTGTAGCCGTGTTGGGGGTGCAGCCTCCGTCATGTCGCCAATGTGGGGGGGTGCCCTGCCAGTCTGTCCCGTTCGTCTTTTTTCCATACACTTTGTGGGGGGCTGCATGAACTCCGTTTTGTGTAGCTCCGTGTGTCGGGGGTGCAAGGCCTCCGTCTCGTCGCAGTACTTCGTCCTGTGTGGGTTGAATGCTGCCTTCCGTTCTGTCGGCCTGTCGATATTAGATGTGGTGGTGGAATGAAGCACCCGCTCTTGTCGCCGTTGTGGGGGTGAGGGAGCCAGCCCTCCGTTCCTGTCGCCGTGTGATTGTGTGGGGATCTGATAATGTCATCCGTCTGTCGAAGCTGACCACCTTGCTGTGTTTTCTTGTGTGGGGGTTTTGCCAGGCCTACAGTCTGTCGCGTTTTGTATTGTGGGGGTTGCAGCCTCCGTCTGATCGCCCAGTGCTAGATGGGGGGTCGCTAGCCTCCGTCCTGTCGCCCGTGTCGTGGGAGGGGGGTGCAGCCTCCGTCTGTCAGCGCGTGGTTTCATTGTTATGGTGGGGGTGCTCAGCTTCCCGTCGCGTCGCCAGCAAGATCTGTGGGGGGGTGTTGCAAGCCGTTCGCCGGTCTGTCGCGTGTGGGGGGGTTGCTGCCTTCTCGTCTTGTCCGCCGTTCTTCTTTAAATGTGTGGGGGTGCAGCCTCCGGTCTAGTAGCCGATTATCAATCAACTCTCGTGTGGGGATGCAGCCTCCGTCTGTAGCCGTACTGTCTCTGTGGGGGCTGCAGACCTCGTCTGTCGCTCGTGTGTGGTGGTCAGTTGCAGCTCGGTTCTGTCGCGTGTGTGGGGGGTGCAGCACCTTCCGTCTGTCGCCGTGTTCTCTTGTTTGGGGGCGTGATGCCTCCGCGTCTGTCGCCAGTGTGGGGGGTGCTGCTGCCGTTGTTCTATCGCCCACTCGTCTGTCACCGTTTGTGGGGGGTTGCAGCCTCCTGTCCTGTCACGTGTGTGGGGGGTGCAGCTACCGTCTGTAGCCGTGTGGTGGGGGGTGCAGCCCTCCGCTCTGTCGCCGTTAGATGTTGTGTTTGTGGGGTCCTGGGTGATGCCTCCGTTTCTCTGATCACCGTTTGTGATTGGGGGTTGATGTTCTCGTCTTTTGTCACCAGAACTGTGTAGGGGGTTGCAGCCTATGTCTGTCGCGTTGTTGTGATGGGGGGAGGGGGTTTAGCCTCACGTCTGGTCGCTTGGTGTGGTGGGGTGCAGCCTCCGTCTGTCGTGTGCTGCGTTGTGTGGGGGGTGTAAGTCCTCCTGTCCGTGACGCCCGTTGTGTGGGGGGTGCAGCGAGCTCCGTCGTGTGCACGTGATTTGTGGGGGGGGAAGCCTATGTCTGTCGATGTCTGTTGTGTGTGGGCGGGGGGTTCGCTCCGTCAGTTCGCGTGGGATTCTTGTTGCTGGGGGGTTGGCTGCAGCCTCCGGTTATTCGTAGCCGTGTGGGGGGGGTGAAGCCTCCGTCTGTAGCCGTGTATAGTGGGGGCTGAAACATCCGTCTGTTCGCCGTGTGTGGGGGGTTGCAGTCCTCCGTCGCTTGTCGTCGTGTGTGGCGGGTAGTTAGCAGGCCTCAGTCTGGTCGCCGTTAGAGTGGGGGGTGCAGTCTCCTCGTCAGTAGCCCGCTGGTGATGGGGCCGAGTGATGAAGCCTATCCGTTCACCGGTCGCTCGGAGTTAGTGTGGGGGGGGTGCAGCCTCCGTCTGTAGCTCGTTGTGTGGGGGTTGCAACAGCACTCGTCTGTCGCCGTGTGTGGGGGTGAAGAATTCGTCTGTCGCCGTGTCCTGTGGGGGTGCAGATCTCAGTTCTGTAGCTCCGTGTGTGGGGGGGGTGGCAGCTCGATCTGTTCGCAGCCAGTAATGTGTGGGGGTGCAGCCTCCGTCTTGTTTCAGCCGTGTGTGGGGGGTGCCTTTGCAGCCTCACGTCTGTGCCGTGTGTGGGGGGTGTTTGAAGCTCCTCCCGTCTGACGGGTGTGTGGGGGGTGTAAGTCCTCCGTCTGTTCGCCGTTGTGTGGGGGTGCAGCCTCCGTCTGTCGCCGTGTGTGGGGGGTGCAGCCTCCGTCTGTCGCCGTTTACGTGTTGGACTCGGTCTGGGGTTGCAGCCTCAGTCTGTCGCGGTGTGTGGGGGTGCAGCACCGTCTGTAGCGCTTTGTGTGGGGGTGCAGCATCACGTCTGTCGAAGTGTTGCGGGGTTGGTGAAGCCTCCGTCTGTAAGCCGCTATCGTGTGGGGGTGCAGCCTCCGTCTGTCCCCGTGTGTGGGGGGTGTAAAGCCTCCGTCTGTCGCCGTGGGTGGGGGGTGCAGCCTCCGTCTGTCGCCGTGTTGTGGCGGGGTGTGGCTAGCTCCGTCTGCCGCCGCCGATAGTGTGGGGGTGTGTCTCTAGCTAACGTCTGTTCGCACGTGGTGGGGGGTATGCAGCCTCCGTCTGTAGACGTGATGTGGGGGGTGCCAGCCTCCGTCCTCGTAATCCGTTTGTGGGGGTGTGCAGCCTCCTCCGTCATGTACGTCGTTGTGTGTTGGGGGGTGCAAGCCTTCGTCTGTCGCCGTGTGTGAGGGGGGTGCATTCTCCGTCATGTCGCATGGTGGGGAGTTGCAGCTCCTCGTCTGTCGCCGTGTGTGGGGGGTGCAGCCTCCGTCTGTAGCCGTGTGTGGGGGGGTGCAGCCTCCGTCTGTCGCCGATTTTGTGGGACGGGGGTGCATGCCTCCGTTGTCGCCGTGACCCGAGATGTTTTGGGGTGCACAGACTCCGTCATGTCGCCCGTTGTGTGTGGGGGGTGCAGCCTCCGTCTGTATCCGTGTGTGGGGGGTGAAGCCTCCGTCTGTCGCGTTGTGTGTGGGGGGTGCTAGAACTTCGCTCTGTCGCGTGGTGTGGGGGGGTGCAAGAGCCTCCGTTCTGTCGCACGTGTTGTGGGGGTGCAGCCTCCGTCTGTCGCCGATGTGTAGGGGAGTGATGCCTTCACGTCTGTAGCCGTGTGTGGGGGGGTGCAGCCTCCGTCTGTCGCCGTGTGTGGGGGGTGCAGCCTCCGTCTGTAGCCGTGTGTGTGGGGGTGCCAGACCTTCCGTTGTCGCCGTGTTGTGTCATTGGCGGGGTGGTGTCTCAGCCTTCAGTCCTGTAGCCGTGTGTGGGGGGTGCAGCCTCCGTCTGTCGCCGTGTGTGGGGGGTGCAGCCTCCGTCTGTCGCCGTGTGTGGGGGTGCAGCCTCCGTCTGTCGCCGTGTGTGGGGGGTGCAGCCTCCGTCTGTCGCCGTGTGTGGGGGGTGCAGCCTCCGTCTGTCGTCTCGTTGTATGTGTTGTGGGGGGTGCAGCTCTCAGTTCTTGTAGCCGTTGTGTGTGGGGGTGCGCTCTCCGTCTGTAAGCCGGCTTGTTTCATGTGTGGGTGTTGTGCAGCTCCGTCTGTAGCCGTCGTGGGTGGGGTGGAAGTCTCGTCTGTCCACCGTGTGTGGGGGGGTGCAGCCTCCGTCTGTCGCCGTGTGTGGGGGTGAAGCCTCCGTCTGTCGCCGTGTGTGGGGGTGCAGCCTCCGTCTGTCACCGTGTGTGGGGGGTGCAGCCTCCGTCTGTCGCCGTGTGTGGGGGGGGTTGGTGCAGCCTCCGTCTTTCGCAGTGTAGTGGGGGGGGGGGAGCAGCCTCAGTATGTGCCGACTGTGTGGGGTCTGCAGCCTACAGTTGTAGCCGCTTGCTGTGTGGATGGTTGCAAGCCTCCCTGTATGTCGCCGTGCCTTAGTTGTGTGAGGGTTGCAGCCTGCCGTCTGTGCCGTGTGTGGATGGGGGGTGGTGCAGCCTCCGTCTGTCTGACGGTGTGAGGGTGCAGCGCCTCGTCTGTCGCCGGATAGTGTTCGGGGGCGGGGGATTGCAGACCCTAACGTCTCGTCGCCGTGGGAGTTGGGGCTTTTGGGTGCCTGAATCAGTCTGATCCACCGTGTCTTTATCTTTGTGGAGTGAGGATCGGGTGCAGAGCCTCCGGCCTGTCAAGCCGTTGTGTGGGGGGGGGGGTTTTGCAGCCTCTAGATCTGTGCCGTGTCGTTGAGGGGCAGATTTGCCAGCCCGCTCTGTCGCCGTGTGTGGGGGTGCAGCCTCCGTCTGTCGCTACGCTAGTGTATTTGTGAGTGGGGGGTGCAAGCTCCTTCCGTCTCGTAGCAGTTTGTGGTGGGGTCGCAGCCCTCCGTCTGTCGCCGTGTGTGGGGGGTGCAGCCTCCGTTTTCTGTCTCGCAGTGTGTGGGGGGTTCTGCAGGCCCTTCGTCTGTAGCTCGTTGTGTTGGGCGGGTGCAAGCCTCCCGTTCTGTCGCCCGTGTGTGTGGGTGCAGCCTCCGTCTGTCGCCGTGTGTGGGGGTGCAGCCTCGTGTGTGATCTGGAGGAGCTCCAGCTCCACACGACAGTGAGGTCGAGGGGACGAGGGTGCTCCTCCAGGACTGGTGATCGAGAGGGCTCTGAGAGGTTCAAGTGCCTTGACTAACAATGCAGCGGTGGCTCGGTCACCCATGGCAGCAATTCAGCGACAGTGGGACCAGGACCGTCCTCCCCCTCGCGTCACCGCTGCAGCTCCTGCCCGGGTTATGCTGTAGAAGGCTGGATGTGGTCGTTCTAGAAATCCCGACACCCTACGGGAGCTCCCCCCCAAAAAATACAATGCGGCGGCCGATCCTGCATCCAGTGCACCAGCGCCGGAGCCTCTCCCTCCACGATAACAGCCGGGGCGGCCACACCTGCAGCAAACGCCTATATCACTTTCACAAAACCATTCCCTTTAAGGTGCGACTCAGACACCAACATGGAATCCAACTTAAAGGGGCGCTCCACTAAGAACCGCTCCAGCCTGCGGGGACGGGGAAAAAGATCAGAGCACACAGGGGTAACACCGGCCCCCAAATACACACAAGCAACCATTCTTCTTTACGTTCCCGGCCGCCAGTTCTCCATTGGTAACAGCTGATCGGTGCCGGCTGCAGCACTTTACAGCAGGAACTCACTTTATGGTACCAGATGAAGATTCATTTTATTATAGTGTGTTCGCTGTTGGTGAATGAGGGAGGATGGAGATGTGATGGGTAGGTAGTAGCTGGTGCGTGGTAGTAGCAATGACGATATCATGAGGTAGTGGTGGTGTTCTTTGATAGTGGTAACAGGATAGAAAAGAAAAAGGGAATCTATTGTTCGCTTGGGTGAGAAGTGTCTCCATGTAGAGGGGTGTGGAGTTATTGAATTGGCCTTTTTGAGCTCCTGTCTACTAGCATCTGTCATATCACAGATGGCATTGTATGGGTAATAGGAGCTGAGAGAAGACTCATGCTCCCTCTATTTCTTTTCTTTCTCTTTCTGGAGGTAACATTCTCAATTTGCTTTGTGGCCACCAGACCCGAGTTACAGAAAGCCACGCAAATAGGGATATTAGCCCATGCCAATATTCATCATTCTGCATACAGGCAAACCAGTTGTTCCCAAAGGGTTTTCTTCCCTCATAGTGCAAGAGACAAGAGCATGCTGGACTGGATGGAAATGGTGCTTAGAAAAAGGGAATCTCTCTCCTGGGGACAGAGTCACCATATTAGGTGGTGCTGGGAGTTTTGAATTCCCCTTTTGTGTAGTAGCCAATCCATTGCCTCCCACCCGCCAGTTCCGCAGTGTTATAGTCTTGCACTGACTTGAGGGGAAATCCCGAAGAAACGATCTTCTGTATGCAGATGGTCTATACTGGCTTGCGCCTCAAATATCCCTTTGCTTTCTACAAGACACAAGTGGGCTCAAAAGCTTATAATGAGGATTTTTACATTTCCAATAGAGGGCGCTTGATGATTTATCAGCTCATTTCCATTAAAGCCACCTAGGATAGTTTGGTATATATTGTTGGTGATGTGAGTGGAGGCTTGTGATGTTGGCAGTGATGAGGATGGTGGGGTTGGTGTTAGGGATTTGACAATGATGGTGGTAATGGTGAGGAATGATTATGGTTAGTGTGGAGAGTTGCGGGTTTGGAGACGTTGATAGTGGTACTTATTATATGGTGAGAGATCGGTGGTAGTGATGTGTTAAGCGGATATGGTGACAATGATAGCTTTTTATTGTGTCAGTAGTAGTGTTGTGCTCCTATAGTAGGTGCAGTGATCTGTCTCCTGGTCACACGGCAGCTGTCAAAATGCACTGCCGTTGCATCAGCATGCGTACGAGTTACCTCTGCTCTCTTTCGCGCGTGCCATCATCCCTCAAGATGCTGGTGATAGAGATTTCTACGCGGCAGTGCTATTAGGCATCAGCGAGTGGAGTGGGGGCGTGGGTGGAGGGCCTGGCGGCTGCCCTGTGACCCGACTGCCATGTTTGACCCAATGCGCCCGCTGGAACAAGCCAACCACCCTCATCACAAAAATCATCTCACTGAAGAACGACATGTGGTTTTTATGGACTGAGCCCTAACGGGATGCATTGACAAGCCGCGCAGATATCCTGCCGTTCATCAGGACCCTCCTACTTGTCCCATTAATGACTGGATCCCAGGTGTCTCCTGAATGTGGAGCAAAACCGTGCGACTGTCGTCACTCTCGGACACTCGGCCAACGCACGACAGAATTATTGCGCGACAAACCATAAGAGACACAGAAAATCTTACTAATAATTAGTGATATACAGAAGTTAACAATTTAGTCAATTACTTCACTTCCCCCAAAGCAGAACACATGATGGAGCCGCCAGAAGATATTTGTCCAGACAACTCTGTTCCCAATGGGGTGGCGTTAATGTGGCGGAGTCTCGGAGGCGCGCTTGATTCTGAACGCTTCAGAAGGACTGGAGCGCGGTGCTCGGAGTCCCTCCTTACGCCACCGCCGCTTTCTCCTTGTACATCGCCATCATCTTCTTAATTTCCGCAATGGCCTTTCCGGGGTTTAAGCAATCACTCCTTAATAACGAGAGGAATCGTGTCAGGGTGCTGATGACGACGGGGAGGAGCGACGTGTCAAAGTGCTGCCCGTTGTCTCACGCGGTCAGTGTAACCCTTGGGTCTCGAGATATATTGCAATGATTTGTATCTACGAGCGGGGCTCGGGGTTCGGCATAAAGTAAAGGAATCACTCACTCACCAAAACTAACAGTGAAATGGTCTGTTGCCGTAGCAACCACAGCGCAGCTTTCATTTTCCAGGAAAGCTCTGATTGGTTGCTGCAGGCAACAGTCTATTAGTTGGTTTTGATGAATGAGGCCGGTTATCTCAGACCCTCGTTACAATATCATTTACATCTGACTGCACCATTGTACAGTGACGGCTGCTCCCCCCAACTTTGCTATTATTTCAATAGGGACAAGGATAAGCAGCTGCCAGACTCCTCTGGCGACAGCTTATCTCCAGCAAGAACAATGGATCAGGCACAATGGAAGCCAACCTCCTGATCCTTCCTAATCCTAACATCAAGGGACGCCCAGGAGACTCTGCAGGTCAGACCAACACAGTCCTGGTCAAACATGAACCTAATGTGTATGGGCACCATAAAAAAAAAAAAGGGGTTGTTCCCATGCCCTTAATATCCTTGCGGCAGACCTCATCTCATGAGCCAGGTCTTAAGCCGAGGCCAGGGGGGAGGGCAGTGTGTTCGCTCTGGTGCCGCTCTTCCCCTCTCATCTATGTCTATGGGAGCACTGTATATTAGCTTTATATTCGATAACTTCCATTAGAAAACGTATGGAAGAATATGCTCAGCAAAACACCCCTTTCTCTTGATTCTGGTCGGTTCACAGTGGACCTAATGAGAATATTAGGAGGAGATAGGATAACCCCTTTAAGGCCAGGACCTTCACAATGTGACGGCTCCACGTCCGCATCCATCTATGCACATGAGACTCCATTGTACGTCTGCAGCTGTCAGTCTATGGCGGCTATGTCATGACCGGACACCGGTCTACAGCCAGCTCCGGGCCCGTTACCTTGGGACACTTGTCTCCGTGGTTGCAAGTTCATGATGGATTTGTGGCTCAGCCGGCTATAGGGTGAATGGGTGTCATGTCAATATTTGGTCCAATCGTTCCTCTGTGAAGTCATCTCTGGAGTCAATCATCCAGCGATAGGCCTGAAATGCAGAAGGTGGAGAGTGAGCGGCGCCACAAGATCCATACAAGGTTGGGTTCACACTTGGTTTCTGTCTATGTCTGCGCGGGGTAATGTCTGACGAATTGTGCTACCGGCGAACAAAAGTGCAACGACAGATACAGCGACAAAGCCGCGGCCGCAATAGAGGTTTAATGGAGCAGGACATCGTTCCGGAATCAGGTGCCATGTTTTGGCTTCTACTGTCTGACTGTATATGCTTCCCTGTGGCCCAAAAGGTCCAGACGAGAGTTGTCCCTGTCAGTGGAAGAGCCAAGACCACATAGTGGGACTATATTCGCTGTGCTCCAGTTTACCGTCTTATGGGGGCGGTTTGCCAGTGGTCTTTTGGTCGTGCCGTTAGTCCGTCGTTGTGTTTGTGTGCTTTCCTCTTGTGCATGGACTCAAGACGGATATAGCTCTAACGTAGACCAAAAATGACTCATCGCATAAGCGGAGTTGAGTGGTGAACTCCACTGTCCCACTGAACAGGTGTATAAGACCTGTAATCACTACCAGATTGATTAACAGGAGAAGGGATGTGTCTCGCTGGCAAGGTTATTTCTGCTTCCCTATCCCCCTTGGCGCGGCTATCTTCCACAGAGATTTCTGGCTGTACCTCAGGAGGCTGCTATAAAAAAGCGATCTGCCCCCTCAGAATCTTGGAAGATGATGCCCTGCCCCCATCCCGCTCCTACATGTGACACAGAAGCAATCCAGACCAACCATGCCTATGGAGGAACGCCTGGGGCCAGGGTTTAACTTGCTATCGTTCACACCAATAACTGGGACAACTTGTGCTACAGCAGGCACAGAGAATGCACTCGTAGAGCCCGTCCTGCACAAGAGAGGAGGACAAAGCATCAGCACACGGGGCACTCCCTGCAGGACGATGGCGGCGGGCGCCCAATCGGGAGAACTGTACAGTAAGAACATTATAGAGGAAGATACAAGGAGCAGGAAGACGAAGCGTGCAAATGTGAAGACACAGAGAACATGAGCGAGACAGCGAAGACAACAGCAGATTTTAGAGAGCGCAGCTCTGGAGGTTTAATAAGGATGTAACTCAGGGATCAAGTACAGGGATAGTAATGATATGTACAGTCGATACTGCAACAAGCACAGAAAAGAGAAGGAGTGGCGCAGCTCTGGAGGATATAATACAGGAACTGTACAGCTCAGGATGCAGTTACAGGATATCGTAATGTAGTTAACAGTGACCTGCACCTTAGCCGAATAGTGAGCGAAGCTCTGGGAGGATATAACTACAGGACGTAAATTCAGGTATCAGTTTAAGGATGAGTAATGTATTGTACTCCAGTAGACTGCCAATCCAGCTGATTAGTGAGTGTCCCAGCCTCTGGGAAGATTATAATACAGGGATGTAACTTCAGGAGTCAGTACAAGGAATATCAAGTTATGTATGTACCCCAGTGAATGCACCATGAGAATAGGTGAGCGCAGCTTTCTGGAGGCGATAATACAAGATGTACTCAGGAATCAGTACAGTGAGTCTGTTTAATGTGTGTATAGTTGACTGCACCAGCGAGATAACGTGAGTGCCAGCTCTTAAATATAATACAGGATGTAACTCAGGATCTAACAGGATAAGTATATGTATGTACAGTGACTGCACCGAGCAGATAGTGAGTGCAGTCTTCTGGAGTTATAATACAGGATTGTAACTCACAATATCAGTACCAGGATAAGTAATGTCATTGTTAGTGATCTGTCACCAGCAGAATAAGTGAATGTGCAGCTATGGAGGATAATACCATGTGTATAATCATTCAGCAATCAGTTAAGGATAAGTAATGTATGTACAAAGTGACTGCGACACCGAGCAGAATAGTGAGTTTGCAGTCTGGATATATAATACAGGATGTACTCAGGTATCAGTGAATGTGTGTATCAGTGGACTGCACCAGACATAGTGAGTGAGCTTGGAGGATAATACTGGTAAGCAAAATTATATCATATATAGTATATATGATTATACGTATTTTAATACTATATATATATTTATATCATTATATTATCTTTATAGCCTAACTATTATATTATTAATTTATTATATATTATACTACATTACCAAACACACACAGTGGATGTTTATGTAGATCTACAGGTGATTAGTACGGTCGCCACTAATATATTTTGGACGAGGACAAACATTTTTCTACTCTTCGGTTTTTCTGTTCCTATCTACCACAATAATTTTGAACAGGACATTTCAGCTCCAGTGAAGTTCTGATTTACAGCTTTAATTTCATTTTTGAACAATATAATTGCAATAAAATGTCGAGTAATAAATAAAGTTATTTTTTTACACCCAAAATTCCCTTCATTTTTCAGGGCTTCAGAAACGTCTGATTCAAACATATGAAATATTTGTAAATACAATGTTGTTCTCAACTTCTAATCCTTTGGCTGAAAAACACCTTTGTTGGAATGACGGCCCGAAGCTTGTTCTTTAACGATGCGCTTGGTTATTTGTTCTATGAAGCCACTACACGCCAGTATTGCTGGCTCTTTTGTATAGGGGTATCCTTCTGCGATTTACCCAGATTATTCACTACTTCACGGCAAAAAGTCAAATAAAATTTTCCCCAGTAAGGATGCTTAATAATTATTAAACTCTTTTCTTGTTTATACAACTTCAATATTGTAGCAAAAATGCTAAATAGCAAACACTGACAATTTTTAAACAGTCAAAAACCTGGTGATGCTACGCTTTCTGTTTTCTCAATTTAGTCATTTTTTTTCGATAATTCCTCCCTGTTGGGTTCCCCACTAGAGCTGGATGGAAAAGTCTCCTTGTCGCGACGTTTGTCTGGGAAGGTTTTATACTTTCCTTTTTTCGTAAGTATGTCTTTCCGTTTGCTTCGATGTGCGCTCCTGTTTTAAAGTGGATCTCTTTTTTTTACCGTTCACGTTGGATCCATCTTTTCCTGTGTTAACAATCAAAGTAAAGCAATGCTCGAGATCCATGCAAACCCTTTTTTATAAGTAACATTTCAAATTAAACACTTTACCTTTTATATCCATCTTGATATTCATCACGGTAGGCGGGCTTGTCTAAAGGAGGTTTCTCTCTTCCTATGTATGTGTATGTTTATATTCCCATGTACTTTAAGTATTTACACCTTGTTTTTAAAATGCAGCATACTTCCCTATAGAGCAGATGGGGGCAAGTGACGTTACGGGGGAATAGGGCATCCGCCCCCTACCCCCCGCCCCCGCATACTGTGATAATATCAAGATAGATATAAAAAAAGGGTAAAGTGTTTGACTTTTTTAAAATTTATGCCTGAACAACGATGCTGACGCCCGAACGTAGGTACTTGGTGTAGCTTTTTTTTTCACCCCGTCCCGGATTTTTTGCGCTATTAAAGTACCGTTTGTCTTTCACTTTGCGGGATCGGCATTTTTTTCTCGCTTCGCTCTTTGCCTCGGGGTGGGGACTGGATCCTGCCCCCGCAAAAGTGGACTCTTTGAAAGGGACCAGCTTTTTTTCCCCCATAAGGAGGGTGCCCCCTTCTTTTCATTTAGCCTTTGTTTTATTATGTGTTGGCGTATTTCAAATTAAAGCTTTCGTTTAAGCCTCTTGGTGTAAGTGATTCTAATATATAGATCCAAAACGCCTCTGGTCTGAGAAGCGCTGACCCTATTTCACTCTCATTTCTGACTAGAACGTCTTCCAGGACACCCCGCTTAAGCTCACTTATTTGGTGTCCATACTCATGGAAGGGGTTTTGCACCAATTTTTCCCCACCATCTTTTTCCCGCATTTTCTTCTTAAGGTTGTATACCACTTTTGTTCTGGTTTCTTTTTTTAATATCCGACCCTGCCCTATATACATTTTTCCACAGGGACATTTCAATCTGTAAATTACATTTTTGCCGTTACAATGATGGTATCCTCGCATTTCTATTTCTGTACCTTTTGTTGGATGTGTAAACTTTGAACCTTTAATTTTTAATTACGGTTGAAAAACACTGTCCACAAGTTCAACCAAGGGGGGGGAAAAAAGTGGGGAAGGAGAGAGACAAAGGGCATTTTGCCCCCCCTCCCCACTGGGTTAATTACCTTGAAACCCACAACAAGAACCAATCTGTCCATGGAGACCCCAACTCGACCCAAGCCTCCACCGCCAGGGGTCCCAGATTTTCTTGCTACGTCGCATTCAAATTTTCCTTTGTTGCAGGATTCTAAGCCTTTTTAAACCCACCTGTTCCTGCCGTACCAGCTCCCCCAGGGGCTATTTACGTTTTTGTGGAAGTCTTTTTTCCCCTGGAGAAGAATCCCCTTTTTTTCCAGCCGAAGGAAAGTCCCCTTTGTCTTTTGGGGGGGCTTCACTTGAATAATTTTTCCCCCCATATTTTTTGGGGCCAAATTTATAAGTTTAAAATTCATATCCCCCCAAACCGTCTTTTCCAAGAAAAATAAGTTAATTCTACTAACCTCCCTAAAACTAAGATGCCCATTCCCCTTTAAGTTTGGGCGCTTTGGCTCTCTCTGCTCCATTTCATCTTTCAAAAACTGGGGCCCCAAAAGAGCACAAATTCCAGGTGAGGGCGAACCAATGCTTTTTACAGCGGGGAGAATTTAAACCCTTGCCCCGGAGCCAGGGCCTTAATACACGCCAATATTTACTTCCTTGGGGGCAGTGATTGCATTGTGCTTTCTGGGTGTTCTTGTAGATCCATAGACTACAGATCTCTCTCAAAAAGCGATTTCTCCAATTTTTTTTCTCTCCATTAGGACATTTGCCTGAGATTTTTTCTCCCCAGATGCAGATCTTTACTTTTATCCTCTTTGAACCCCATTTCCCCAAGGGGATGCCCAAGCACCCGTGTGCCCCGGGTCTTGTTTGCACTACATTTTGGGGGTTGGGGGTGCCTGCATTTTAAAAAAATTTTGTTCATCATAAAATGTTTTTCTTGTAGTTCAATTTCTTAAAGACCCTTTTCTAAATATGCACCTTGGCTGATCTCTAAAGATATGTCCATATTTTGCATCTTTCTGCATTATGTACCAATAGCGACTGATTGTTCTCCTTATCAATTTTGATCGTTTACCATATGTTGTAACAAATATGCACCTATCACTTTCTGTTCTTTGACTGCATAGGGTCAGCGCTTCTCAGACCAGAGGCGTTTTGGATCTATATATTAGAATCGCTTACACCAAAAGGCTTAAACGAAAGCTTTAATTTGAAATGTTACTTATTTTTGCATAGATCTCGGATTGTTTTATTGGTTAATATTTTTCACTTTTAGATGATCATGTGAGGTGTAAGGAAAATTTAAACAGGACTGGAGAAAACACCGCCTGCTTTAAAAAAGGGAAAGTAAAACCTTTAAACGCGCAAGAGGAGTTGTGCCATCAGCTGCGTGGGGGGTCCCAACAGAATGTTTGAGAAAAAAACTGAAGCAGTAGCATCACCAGATTATTACGACTGACACTTTCCACTGTGTTTGCTATTTAATAATTTTGCTACAATATTGAAGATATAAAATGAAAAGTTGAATAATTATGAGCCTTGATGACTTTTTGTACGAGGCCTGAAGCCTTGACCTCATGGACATCACCGGACGGTGGGTTTGCGTCTTGCTAATGCTGGGGGGCTTACTCAGCATTTTCACTCACTGTTTGTTTGTGGCCTGAGGTTATCTTATACATACATTATTTAGTATTTAGCATCTGCTCAGTTCTGCAGATTATTTTCCCTTTAATGCATTGTTACTGTTTTTCCCCCTTATAGTATTTTTGGTGACCCCCTTTGGGCTTTCAGCTCTGCCTGAATCCTTCTGGGCTCGGGATCAGTTTTGAAGCAGGGCTTTTCCCCCCACAATCCCCGCTTTCCCCCGGTCCTTACCAGTCCCCAATATTGTGCAGATGGATTGGGTGTGAATCCACTTTTCTTCTCCTCTCCCCCCCAAGTGTTTGGATTGGGTTTAGGCCCCGGGGCTGTGGGGCCGCCAAGGCCTCTACCTCATTGTAAATGACCCCCTTCCTTCTCCAACTTGGCACTCCCAGGTCGTTTCCTGTGGACACTATGCGTCCCCTCCTCCATCCCCCTATCCCCCGGTGTATGAAGTAACTCTCTTGTAGGACCCCCACATAGAAACCCCATTGGGAAAGGCACCATCAATCCTGGTCAAGTCTCCCCCAAATCTGGGGCTTGGAACCCCCCCCCCCCAATCCTCAGGCTCCTCCCCCGATCCTGACGTTCCTCCATCTCTCTCTCCGTTCCCCCCCCCTTCCCCTTGGTTTTTTCCCTTCCCCCCCATCAGAGCCCGGTCTATTGAATTTAATCTCTCCCCTTCCCCCCTTCCGTTAGTTTTCCCCTTCCCCCCCCCATCAAGCCCGGGCTATTGACTTTTATCTCCGCCCCCCGTTCGCTTCTTCTCCCTTGGTTTTTTTCCCATTCCCCCAAAACCCGGCTATTTACTTTTATCTCTCACCCCCTTCTCCCCTCTTCCTTGGTTCTTTCCATTCCCCCCCCCAAAAGCCCCTCATTGACTTTCTCTCTCGCCCCCTTTTCCCCTTTGGTTTTTTTCCCTTCCCCTCAGACCCGTCTATTGCTTTCATCTCTCGCCCCCTTCTTTCCCCTTTCTTCCCCTTGTTTTTTTTTTTCCCCTTCCCCCCCATCAGGCCCGGGCTTTGATTTTTTCCTTTGCTCCGTTCCCTCTTCCCCCCGGTTTTTTTCCCATTCCCCTCCCTCAGAGCCCGGTCTATTGACTTTCATCTCTCGCTCCGTTCCCCCCTTTTTTCCCTTTGGGTTTTTCCCCTTCCCCCCATCAGAGCCCTTTTTTTGTTTTCTCTCCCCCGCTCCCCTTCCCCCCCTTCCCCTTGGGTTTTTCCCCTTCCCCCCTCAAGCCCGGTCTATTGACTTTCCCCTTTTCGCTCCGTTCCCCTCTTTCCCTTGGTTCTTTTTTCCCTTTCCCCCCATAGAGCCCGGGCTATTTACTTCCTCCTCCCCCTCCCTTTTTTTTTTTTTCCCATTTCTGTCCCTTTTTTCCTGTAACCTTTGCACGCTTCTTGAGGGGGAATTTAAGTCCGGGGGTTTTCTTTTTTTTTGGGCCCATTCCAACCTGTTTAATGCGCCCGCGCTTGCTGGGCGGGGATCTTTAGGAAGCCTACGAACCCCCTCCCCTGCCGTGTCTTAGCGTCAGAACTATGACCAGTGTGAGTGACTTGTTGGCTCTGATATTTTTCCCCTTGGGCTCACCTCTTGGCTTTGGACGGACTTCATTCCAATTTTTTGGGGGTGTAGGGCCTCACTGAGCGTTTGTCCTCGGCCCAGAACCCATCGATGAGCTGGTGAGGCCGGCCTTCTCTCTTCTTAGGAATCTTCTTTATGGGGCTCGAACAAGTGACCTTCACTTGGGAATCAGCCTAATAACACCCTGACTATTAGGGAATGTTTGGGGCAGGTTGTAATTTGAAAATAACAAAAAGAGAAAGATTGTCCCCCCACCAGGAGCAAAAAAGAAAAAATCAGTTTCAGGGAAAAATCTGCAGAGCAAAGCAATCTAAAAAGCTGCAGATCACATTGAGTATAGCCAAGAGGGGGTCTATAAAAGGAGTCTCACGGTCACAGGGTGTGTGGATGGGGATATGGAGCCTGGAGGGCACAAGGGCAGAACATTGTTACCCCTTTTCTTGTTTTTTAAATTTTATTTTTTGGATACGACTTTAAAAAAAAACTTTAATAAATTGTAAATATGAAAAAAAAACGCAGGAAGTGGAAAAAAAAAAAAAAAAATTTTTCAACAAAAGCTCCCGATAAAATTTGTGGATTTGTTTTAGAAAAAGTACCGCCCCCATCAAACCCTTTATAACGACCCACATCTGGGCTCATTATGTCCACTAGAGAACGGCCTCTCTACACTAACTTGGGTTTTGGGGGAAAAGATGACCACGGGGCAAATCTTACAATGTCAGGGTATAAGGAATTGCCCCCAACCACAGCTTTTTTATGAATGGTTTTATCTTTCTCTTTTTTGAAGCAGGTGAAACATTTGGGGGAAATCTGCTCGCTATTTGCTGTGGGAGGGGATCTTTCCCCCCGGGACAGCGCTTTGGCCCGCCCATGTCATAAATTCCCTCCTCATTTGTGAAGCTGGATATGGGAAGCAGAGCAAATGGCAAGAAACCCCAATTTTTTTTCTGCTTTTTTTGGCCCCGCTTGAAATCTACCAATCATTAAATTTTGGGATTTGGAGTCGGTCCCCTTTTTTTAACGACTCCCACTCCACGCCCCGTCTGTAACAAGTGAAATAAGGGGCAATTGGGCTGAGATAGGGGACTGACTGGCTATTCAAAATATTCCTTTATATGCTTTAAAAAAAAATTCCTGGGGGGCTTGGGGTTTTTTTTTTTGGGGGGCTTGTCCAAAGTTTTAAAGAAACACCGACCAGTTCGTTTGGCTGCATTTGACTGGATTTGAGCGCACAGTCCGTCTCTGAATACCTCAGAATTCATCCGGCTACTTCTGTCCTGTGTCACATCATCAATAAACACTAGTGCCCCAGTGCCACTGGCAGCCATGCATGCCCAAGCCATGATGTGGGATGCTTTGGATCAGGAGCTGCGCCAGACTTTTTTCTTCCCATCATTCTGGTAGAGGTTGATCTTGGTTTCATCTGTCCAAAGAATCTTCTTCTAGAACCGTGCGGCTTATTTTAGATGCTTTTTAGCCCAATCCAGCCTTTTTGTTCTTGAGGCCTATGAGTGGCTGCACGGAGACCCCTCTGGATTGACAGTCTTCTCTTTATGGCAGATTTGGATATTGATTCGCCTACATCCAGGAGAGTGGCGTTCACTTGGTTTCTCTTGACCATGGAAATTATTCTGCCATCATCCACCACTGTCGTCTTCCGTGGGCATCCAGGTCTTCTTCATTGATGAGTTCACCGGCACTTTCTTTCTTTTTCTGCATGTACCAGATTACGCCCCGCAATTATGCCGTGTGAACATAGCCTAAGGCATGCATGGCTGCCAGTGGCACTGGGGCACCAGTGTTTATTGATGTGACACGTGTATTTCGGGAGCTCGCGCTGAGAAGCGCGTACTCACGAGGTGCGGGGGGCCTCCCCCCCGCATGTACAATGCAATCGTATTGTACGCGGGGGGTGGGGTGGGGAGGGTGTCGGGGGGACAAGGCGTAATCCATAGCTCTGAGAGCTGTGGATTACCGGAATTACAGGGTGCATTTCGCTGAGAATTAAGCGCAATACGCGGTGAAATGCGCCCCAAAATAAGCCGTGTGAACATACCCTAAGGGGGCTCACACAGCTGCGTTTTTTGTGCCTTGCTAGGACTCACCAGCTTGTCCCGATCCTCCACGGACTGGAGATACTGCTCCTTCCCTTGTTGTGACTCGTCCTTCTTCTTCAGATACGGCTCTATGGATTTATACTGAGCAAAGAAGTTACTCAAATCCTTGAGAATACAAAAAGAATGATACGGTCACATGGAGGCAAGTGCAGGAGAAGTTCATGGTTCTTATAACATTGATAAATCGGAGGTTTGGTCACAGGAAGCCCAAAGAGAACGGGGCAGAGTCAGGCCACAGGCGGCCGCTCCGGGGCTCTGCACCCATGTGAAGTCAATCAGGAGGTCAGACCACTTACAGGCACCAGATCCTTCACAACGTACATGTGGGGGAGGGGATAGATTTTCGAGACTTTACTCAGGTTAGTGTCGATCTTAACGGTACAAGCCAGAGTATTCCCACCATTAATATTCATGGCGCAGGATCCGCAGATACCTGAGAACAGAAGTAAGAAAGTAGAGATCAGCAACGGCGCGGGGGGGCGGCGCACAGCAACGGCGCGGCGCACAGCAACGGCGCAGGGGGCGGCGCACCGCAACGGCGCGGGGGGCGGCGCACTCACCCTCACGGCACGATCTGCGGAAAGTCAAGGTGGGATCAATCTCGTTCTTAATCTTAATAAGCGCATCGAGAACCATCTGACCCTCACAGAGCTGCCCCTCACCTCATCGTGCAGTGAATAGCAGTCACTGTACATACATTACTTATCCTGTACTGATCCTGAGTTACATCCTGTATTACCTCAGAGCTGCGCTCACTAATTCTGCTGGTGCAGTCACTGTACATACATTACTTATCCTGTACTGATCCTGAGTTACATCCTGTATTATCCTCCAGAGCTGCACTCACTATTCTGCTGGTGCAGTCACTGTACATACATTACTTATCCTGTACTGATCCTGAGTTACACCTGTATTATCCTCCAGAGCTGCGCTCACTATTCTGCTGGTGCAGTCACTCTACATACATTACTTATCCTGTACTGATCCTGAGTTACATCCTGTATTATCCTCCAGAGCTGCACTCACTATTCTGCTGGTGCAGTCACTGTACATACATTACTTATCCAGTACTGATCCTGAGTTTCATCCTGTATTATCCTCCAGAGCTGCGCTCACTATTCTGCTGGTGCAGTCACTGTACATACATTACTTATCCTGTACTGATCCTGAGTTACATCCTGTATTATCCTCCAGAGCTGCGCTCACTATTCTGCTGGTGCAGTCACTGTGTACATACATTACTTATCCTGTACTGATCCTGAGTTACATCCTGTATTATCCTCCAGAGCTGCACTCACTATTCTGCTGGTGCAGTCACTGTACATACATTACTTATCCTGTACTGATCCTGAGTATCATCTGTATATCCTCCAGAGCTGCACTCACTATTCTGCTGGTGCAGTCCTGACATACATTACTATCCTACTGATCTAGTACATCTGCTTATCCTCCAAGCTGCACTCAGCTATTCTGCTGGTGCGTCACTGTTCAACATTCTTTATCCTGTACATCCTGGTACACTGATTATCCTCCAGAGCTGCACTCACTATTCTGCTGGTGCAGTCACTGTACATACACTACTTATCCTGTACTGATCCTGAGTTACATCCTGTATTATCCTCCAGAGCTGCTCTCACTATTCTGCTGGTGCAGTCACTGTACATACATTACTTATCCTGTACTGATCCTGTGTTACATCCTGTATTATCCTCCAGAGCTGCACTCACTATTCTGCTGGTGCAGTCACTGTACATACATTACTTATCCTGTACTGATCCTGAGTTACATCCTGTATCATCCTCCAGAGCTGCGCTCACTATTCTGCTGGTGCAGTCACTGTACATACATTACTTATCCTGTACTGATCCTGAGTTACATCCTGTATCATCCTCCAGAGCTGCGCTCACTATTCTGCTAGTAGCTGTATGACCCGTTCACTTACGTGTTCAGGTCGATGTCATAGGTCTGCATGCGGGGCTTGTCCCCGGGCTTGTCAGGGTCCCATCTGTAGATTGCGAATTTCTTGATGCGGGCTGTGGCTTCTGCGGCGGGGGCAGCAGCGGTCTGAGCTCCTCGGGAGATCTGTGAACAGGAGTGAGACATGAGGTATTCGGCAGTCATGAGGCGCAGCGTGGACACAGCGACCCCGATTTTCCCCACATTTCTCCAGAGGGGTCGCCCAGTTGAAGATTTGCAGGTTGTGGTTTTAATGGGACACTTCAAGTCGCAGACGGAGGAAAGGGAATATAAGCGAAGGCAAACATCCAACGCGCTGCGGTGTGGACTCGACATCCGAGGGCCACAAATCAGAAGCTGAGAGCCAG
>JAODAL010051998.1:0-26288 GCA_025379985.1 Phyllomedusa bahiana
GCTGTTGCTGGGGTCACCCCCAAACCTTTTTTTCATTGTCCCAAATCTTTTGGTCTACTCATTTTTTGGCCACCCCCCACACTCTGTCATTGTGCCACTCGGGGCCCCTACTGTTTCTGCAAACCAACCCCCTTTAAATCTGTAAATTTGCCCACTCGGGTTCCAACTGTTTTCTGCTGTCACCCCCAAACACTCTTTTGATTGTGCCACTTTTGGGGCCCCCTTTTGGGCCTGCGGGCCAAAATTTACCCGTCTCACTGGAACCCTGTGGTTTCCTAATGTTTTTTTTCTACCCTCCACCTTTCCCTATGACGTTGCCACTATTTTTTTGGTTTTTCCCATTTTTTTCACCTGTCAAAAAAGGGGAAAAGGATCGGGATTGTCTACCCAAAAAAGCAAAAAGGGGAAATACAAACCAGGGAAGGGAAAAGCAAAAAACCTTTTACTGGTATCTCTGTTTTAGATCAACCCCCTTTGTTTGTTTTTGGCTTTAAAATACTGAGGATTTTTGGGAACATTGAAAGCAAACATTTAAACGATAAAAGGAGGAAAAAAGATCAAGACGTCTTTTGGAAAAAATTTAACTGCCCAAACCCCCTCTCAACTCTTTTCGGGGCCCCTAAATGGTCAGCGTTTAACAGAACAGGCTCTGTCTTTTCGGGGGAAAAAGCATCGGGTGACAGGGGTAAAAGTTTCTGGCCTCGTGGTACCCCTGCGTGCCCATCCCCTTACTGTGCCAAACGGGTCCCGGGCTCCAGGAACCAAAAAAAATTGTTTTCTTTGACATTTTTGGGTGGGATCTTACCCTCACTGGGTTTTTCTTTCCAACTGGCGCTAAAAGGATTTTTGGCAGGCTACGTTCCCACTTCATTTTTTGGGCCCCTTTTTTTGGCCCCCATAAATGCAAAAGGGGGAATTTTAAGAGTGAACGTTTCTAAGACCCGGGGGCTGTCAGGGTTCGTGTCATACTAAAACACAGCTTGTATAAAGTCCAAACCATGCTCCCTAGGGCATTTTTTGAGCAGGGCACAACGTTCTACAACACCTTCCGGGCCCTCTCTGCACCCAGAAAATACTTTTTTTTAAAGGGCTTTTTTCGCCGCAAATAAATTCGGGTCGAAACAAATTTTGTCGAATTGGGCGAATCAAATTTTTGAGAAATTCGCCTATCTCTGCACACAATTATTAGCTGAAGGCATCCACATAAAATAAATAACAAAAACTACAATCTTTTGGGTTACCCTTTTTTAAAACCCTGGCCCAATTATTATTTTTTAACAAAATTCCCAATTTGGAAAAATAAAATATCAAAAAAGTTTGTAAATAAAAAAGTAAACCACTCACCCCCTAAGAAAGAGATGAAATGTAAAGAACTCCAATGTTTTTTAAATGAGCACTCTGGGGGGGGTTTTTTCATTTCATATTTTAAACTTTAAATAAAATCCTCAAAAAATTGGGAAAAATGTTTATAAATTTAGCCCAAATTTTCGCAAAAGCCACCCTTTCCCAATTTAAATCACAATAGTCCACTTTGGATCAAATATCATAAGACACGGGGGGGGGTTGGGTTTTCCAGAATCCCCCTCCCCGTTTATTTTTGTTCCCCCCCCGTGGGCAAGCCAATACTAACAAAAATTCTAGCTTTTTGGCCCCAAACCCTTGGGATAATATATGTACAGAAAATGGTATTTCATTTTGCTAAGGGGGCCCAAGGGAAATTTTATTTTTGCCTCTAAAATGAAAAATATAAGATCATACAAATTACAGCAACTGAATAAATTGTATATCATACTATAAAATAAACCTCCATATTGTGATCTCTGTTACTATATAATGGAGTAATCACATTATGAATAAATTTCATACATTTCACATTTCAGAACATTGTATCACAGTATCTATAGTAGTCTTAATAAGGATATCAAAATGGTTTTCAGTAAGCCTAATATTTCTAACATAATATTATTTAGAAAATATAGCAGCTTACATCTTTACATTCTCTATACTGTATGGTTGGATAATTGAGATAAAACATTTAGAATTTTCCATATAATCTCACAGAAAATGTAAAATAGTGAAGTGTACAGATACAACCTTTAATCTTAGCATACAGTAGCTATTGATTTAAATCTTCAGCTATAACCTTAGTGGAAGGATTATTCTATCTCATACTTGTTACATCAGTTTTGGTATGTGGTCCCATATCTTTGACTGACACAGCGGTGAAAGAGGTAATTTCTAAGAGCATAACACAATTATAGATCACCGTTATTTAAATGGAAATTCATGGTTGTTCTGTACTGACATTTCAATTTGTTGCACATGACTCCATTTAAGGCTACCTTTTCCAAGCATCATCTGTGGTGGCTTCCTCTAAGCTTGACAGTCCTTTAGAGAAAGTTATAATACAACTAATTTCTACCATCACCAAGGGCACTGTAGATGAAAAATGAATATGAAAGTTGAAATGCAAATAAATATTACATGACAAAATATATCACCACTTGAAATACAGCAGGGACAATGTATTGTTTTGGCTACTAGTTATACTGTCACTTGACAGAACCATTTCTATTTCTCTCAGAATGATAAATAGGTCACCATGTTCAGCAAAATAGCTACTTAACATGTATATTATCAAGACTTCTAAACCTAAATATCGCCTGCTACTATATCATTTTACTGTTTTACACCAAAATATTTTTTGCATTACTATCTAGAAATTATCTTTATAAACCCCTTGGTGATCAGCCTTTTTTAGAAATAACATTTTTGTAGGGTTTTTACATTTTTTTAACAAAAGATTTATTTTTAAATATTATATAGTCTCACAATTGAGTAGTAAAAAAAGTAGTAAAGCAGGGAACAAAACATTTAAAAAAGGGTTTAATATGTATACTAATATCATAGCAACACTGTAGGTGGAAGCCCAACCCTCAGAGTTTAATCTACTATTATCTGTGAGATTACAATTTTTGAGTCGTGGATTCATATTTTCCACTAGGGGAAAGGAAACTTTTACCAATGTGGGCTCATCTGGACAGGGAGAGACTGAAAACACAGCCAATGAAGTTGTCTTTAGGAGAAGTCTCCCAGAATGTGACCCTCAGGATTCTCTTTTTATTGACAAAAGCCAGGAGTCCACCCTTTACTTACTAACAGCAATGAAATATTAGAAATGTTAAATACCGCATTTTTCAGATTATAAAGCAAAGCTTGGAAGGAAAATGTTTGTGTGTCTAATAGTCTAAATGTGGGTCCAGGGCTTTTTCTCCAGGTGTATGTGTGTGTGGGGAGAGAGAGGAAGTAGGGACTAGAGGGATATGGTGCCACTGACCTCAAAAGGAGGGAGTGCCACCCACCTGGAACATTGGGCAAATGGTCAGCATGTAAGGGTTCTACTTCTCCCTGCAGTTTCTACCTTCTACATACTAACACCACGGAAATATTAGAGATGTTAATTACCATATTTTTCGGACTATAAAACACAGCTTGGAAGAAAAATTATGTTGTGTCTAATGGTCCAAATGTGGAGAAAGGACTTTTTCTCCAAGTGTGAGTGTGTGTGGTTGGGTGTGGGAGGTGGAGGAATATGATGCCACTGACCCCAACAGGAGGGAGCGCCACCCGCCTGTAAAAATGGGCCATCGGTCAGCAAGTAAGGGTACTGTTTCTCCAGTGATGTTTCCCGTAATGTTTCTCCTATGCTGCCCATACTGTCTCTCTCCCTGATGTTGCTCTCTGTACTTGTGTTCCCATATCATCATTCCCATACTGTCTCCCCCCCATGTTGTTGCTCCCCATAGTGTCTATTCCTGTGATGAAACCATGGTGACCATTGTTAATAAGAGGCTCAGTTGATGTTAGGTTAAGGTTGGCTTAGGGATAGGGCAAAAAAGAAAATATATGTATGTGTATTATATTATATTTTATAATTATATATTATAAAACCTGACAAGTAAATTTACAATATATGCCTCTTATCAGGTATATTTTGAAGCAGATAATTTAGTGTAAATTTTAACTACTAAATACATTGTGTGAACAAACCCTGACTCTGCACAGGGGTTTAAAACGGCCATGCAGAGTTAGCAGCTGAACACTATCTGTGCAGCTGCTTCTCAGGGAGAAGGCAGGGATGGTTCATTACCATCTCCATCTTCCAAATAGTACAATATCTCACAAAGTGAGTACACCCCTCACAGTTTTGTAAATATTGTTTTATATCTTTTCATGGGACAGCACTTAATATATGACACATGCAAAAACAAATATATGACTAAATAGGCTCACCCTGCTTCTCAGCTGAATATTTCTTGCAGTCCCATGTAAATGTCCTTAGTAGACAGTCGCACAGGTCCCAGGCTCATGGCTTCCAAGCCTCCAGAAACTCCAAGATATATGAAAAACCTTCCTGTTTTACTGCAACACCTGTATGTACAGAATTTTCCAATAAAGAAAACGTCCTTTAGTGTACGCTGGTTCATATTTTTCATATATCTTGGACTTTATATATGATGTTTTGATACAATATAAAGTAGTCAGTGTACAACTTGTAAAACTAAATTTGTTGTGCCCTCAAAATAACTCAACACATAGCCATCAATGTTTAAACTACTGGCAACAAAAGTGAGTACACCCCTAAGTGAAAATGGACAAATTGTGCCCAATTTCCTCCCCCCCCCCACCCCCCCCCTCCCCCCCCCCCACATGAGATCATATGAATTGTTAGCATTACAAGACCTCAGGTGTGAATGGGGAGCAGGTGTGTTAAGTTTGGTGTTAAATGCCCTCATACTTACTCATACTTTTCAATGGAAGTTAGACATGGCACCTCATGGCAAAGAACTCTTTGAGAGGCTAAAAAAATAGAATTGTTGCTCTACATAAAAATGAAATCTAGCATATAGAATGAACTCAGGGAATATGTACTCACACTATCACTGCAAATTATATATATCCCTGTTAAAATTTAACTTTTATTTGAAAACTTTTAAAATATAACAACGTTGCCCCTATACAATTGCCAACCAATTCACCTAGATTTTACAATACACTCAGTCCTGTCAGTCAGTGGGGTCATCGCCCTGATAAGGGCGGCTGCATTAAATACGGCCGTCTGGATCTCTTATGCTTTCACTCAATATTAGGGACTGTTGTTTTCCCATAAATAAAGTACTATAAACCTTATCAGCCTTATTTTTTGTGTATACTATAGACATTAATATTTACTTTCAGCACTCCCGACGCGTTTCCCCCTACCAAAATGGGGTTCATCAGGGGATATCTCGTTGCTGTAAAGTTATCAATATGGAATGTATAGATTATAGCATCCCATTAAGGCAATTTGATAAGTAAGGTCAAAGGGGTGGGGGTTCAACCTGTTAGTGCTTAGACCATATGCCGCACAATGCATCAGATTGGTCTGTATGGCTGTTGTCATGCTAAAGACAAGCAGACTAAGGACATGGATTACTGGAACCATGTTATTTGATCTGATTAGGCCAAGATAAACTTATTTAGTCCACATAATTTCAATCATGTGTGGTGGCAATCAGGTGAGAAGTACAAAGAGAAGTGTATCCGTTCAAGCATGGTGGTGGGGTGTCATGAGTGCTGCAGGCTGTGGGGAGCTACAGTTCATTGAGGGAACCATGAAAGCCAACATTACTGTGCTACTGAAGCAACATGATCCCCCCCTTTCAAAAACTGGGCACGGCAATTTTCCCATATAAAACGACCCCAAACAATCCCCAAAAGATCACCACTCCCTTGCAAAAAAAAATGGGGTTTTTAAAGCGTTGTCTCAACTTTGATTCATCTTACTTCAGTCCTTTTTTCTTGGTTTTATTTTAAATTTTCAGGGGCGTGTTTACTGGTTCTACACTGCAGAAAGCTTTCTTAGCTATAGCACCAGTTTTGGGCCCCTTTTCATGAGTTTTGAACTGGTCTTAGCTAAGCGCCGAGGGCTGGCAGCCCATACAAGGGGGAAAAAATCTCAATAGGTAGGACACTGTTAATGGACAATTTGAAAAGTGACTTGTTTTTGCTACTTTTAAACAAAAACAATTTTTAGTGAAAAAACCCCTTTAAGGTTCTGGACTGGCTAAGCATGTCTCCAGAACTATACCCGATTGAGCATCTGTGGGGCATCCTCAAATGGAAGGTGGAGGAGGCAATGTCTATAACATCTACCTGCTCCATGAGATCTTCATTTGGAGTGGAAGAGGATTTGAGATGCAACCTGTGATACTTTACATTGTATCAAAGTTTTATATCTTTAGTGTTGTTCCATGAAAAGATACAATATAATATTTTCAAAAATGTGAGGGGTGTATTCACTTTTGCAAGATACTGTATAGAGCGCACTCAAGGAGCAGTGTATATAAAAACCAGCATTGCAGTAGGGGTGATGTAGCAGTGTCGTCATGCCTCCTGCGATGCTAGGCTTCTTGCCCAGGAGATGCTGGGAGTAGTAAGATCATGTCGCTCACGTCAGACACTAGCTCCCAGAGATAGTGGCTTTGTGGGAGAACGGGGAGGGGTGAGTATCTTTTTTTTTTAAATGTATTGGCCTATATACCTGCCTACCTATCTACAGGGGCTATATGTTCCTGCAGGTGGCATATGCCTATCTACAGGCATGCTATATCTGCCTATGGTGGTCTAATCCTACCTATAGGGGATATATATCTACTTACAGAGGGCCTATACCAACCTAAAGAGGGAATATACCTACTAGGGTTCTAAAACCCGGGGCCGGACTGGGATAAAAATAGCCCTGGCACAACCCCCAGCAGCCCCCATACAATACCCCTTTAAAAAAATTTTCCCTTGTTCTCGCACCTCCCCATTTCTAAAATAAACTACACTATAAAGTGCTTTCCCCGGAGAGTTTTTGGTGCATTTTGTGAGAAAGGAAAGCAGTTAATGTGAACTTTTCTGCCAAAAAAAAACACATCAAAAATGCCCAAAACCGCTCCGTGGGAGCCCCCCCTACACACAAGAAAAAAAAAACGTGGTGCGAGAAACCCTGATTAAAAAAGAAGAAAATGACCCTTGGCACGGGACTCCCGGGACGTTTTGAGGGGATTGTTTTTTTCCCCTTTTGGGCACAAACCTCCAGGGGTTTCCCCCCTTGTTTTCTCTTCCATTTTTTCTTGCCCGGGTACAGCATGCGTGTCCTCTTCTAGTGGCCCTACTGTCCCTGTGAATTTACAACAAATCTCTTAACTCCTTTTCTTTTTGACTTTCCTAAAATTTCCCCCAAAAGTTGTTAGACCCTAAAAATTAAAAATTTAAAAAAATGACAGATAAGTGGCAGGCAGTGACAGTATGCGGGCGGCGGGGCCAGTATACAGGCAGAAGGGGCCCATTTATGGGGCAGACAGGGACAGGACAGGGCATAATAGGCAGGGGGACAGTTTTAAAAAGTAGGCGGGCTATTAAAAGGCAGCGTATAGGTAGGCAGTGCTATTTAGGTTTCTAGGACAGGGTATAGGCCCAGGCGGGTATAGGCACCCGGGCAGGGTTTAGGCGCCAGGGCAGGGCATCTATAGCCAGGCGGGTTATAGCCGGGGCAGGGAATATACCAGGGCATGCAATTACCGGGGGGGAGGGTGGTTTGGGGGGTGGGGGGGGGTGGGGGGGGGGGGGGGGGGGGGCGGGCTTTTTTTAAAAGTAGCCGGGAGGGTTCTATAGCCAGCCAGGGCGGGGCATCAAAACCCAGGGCGGGGCATCATAGGCCAGGGAAGGGTTTATATAGGTAGCCGGGGGCGGGCGTAACGGGTGCCAGGGGGGGCTTTTTAAGGTGCCAGGCGGGGTTTATATGTAGCCGGGGCGGGGCTTTATATAGGTACCCGGGGGGGCTTTATATAGGTAGCCAGGGCGGGCTGTATATAGGTAGCAGGGCAGGGCTTATATGCCGGGGATCTTTTATATGCCACGGCAGGTTGATATAGGTAGCCGGGAAAGGGTTTATATAGCCAGGGCGGGGCTGATATAGGACCCAGGCAGGGTTTATTAGGTAGCCAGGGGGGTCTGATATAGCCAGGGAGGGCTGATATAGGTAGCCGGGAAAGGGGAAATTTATGGCAGCCAGGGACAGTAAAAAGTAAAAAAAAAAAAAAAAGAAGTAATACTCCCCAGGATACCGGCTTCCCCCCTCCTTTTCACTCTTCTTCCCCGGACGGTGGCCGCTACTGCAGAGAGCGGGGCCGGGGAGCGGCGCGCGATGACGTCATCGCATCGCGCCCCTGCCCCGCGGCCTCCTGGGGTAAGCAGACGGGATCAGTAATCCCAGATGCCCGCCCCGGCCGCTCTTGACCGCGGGTGAGGGGGCGGCCGAATGGCTGCTGGCTGGGTCAGTGACCCGGCTGCAGCCATTGGTGGCGAGGGGGGGTTGTCGGCCCCCCCGCCCCGGGGTAGGTCGTGAGCGACCATTGTGGCCCCTGACGCGCCACAGGGGCCGGTGCCGGCACTCGGGGGCCCCCGGGGGGGAAACACCGCCTCCTCGGCGGGCGATCCGAGCCCGGGCCCGCGGCCCCGGACGCCCCGGGCCCCCCGGGCAAATCCCCGGGTTTGCCCCGGCAGCCCGGGGCCCGTTATAATACCTAGAAGGAAACTTTCCACACTTTTTGCTTACATTTTTTTTTCCCCTTTTCCCCCTCTAAAAACCCGGGTCGTCTTTCACTCCTAAAAAAATTTGGGAGTGAATCTACACAATTTTGGGCAATCAATTTATATACTACTCACAAAAAGTTATTGATGTTTGGCTTTCAGATGAAATGTATGGGAAACTTAACAATTCCACGCTGCAGTGATATTTATCCTGAAAGTAGGCCATTTAAGTTTAGATCATTGATGTAAAAAAGGGTTTCAAAAGGGCTGCATGAGACTCGGTTGCCTCTCAACTCCCTAGAATGTGCCTGTAGTTTTGAGGCATTCATTATCCAGTACCGCAGGAAATTATTTACAATGAAAAAATTTATTACGTGTTGAAGTAGCAAAGGCGACCAATTTTTTTTCCTTCTTTATCAAACCGTGATAACACTCTGTGACACTTAAGTCAGTGGGCCCCTTTTTGGGGCTGAAGCATCTTTCTTGAAGACCTAAGGAGGGATGTTGATCAAATTTTAAGTGTTGCCTTGGTTCATAAGTCAAAAAGTTCCATTTGAAAGGAATTTTAAATCTCAATTCAAATTAATTTCTTAAACTTATTGGGCAATTAAGGGATCAAACACCTCATGCAAATTTTCACATTTAGCTCCTTGTTAGAGATCAAAAAAGATGGACTGTCATTCTAAAACAAAAAAGATGGTCTTAATGTTTTATTCTAAACTTTCAACTTTTCAAAGACAAATATCCCTAACTTGTTGCGAATAGTATATTTATTTATTTATTTGGTAAAAAGAGTATTTTTTATAAGGCACATTATGTGATTTTTGCTGCTTCTTTCTTTTGACAACATAAAATATAGACTTTAAAATTTTTCATTACAATATACTCAGCATCCCCAAAAAGGGCCCCCCAGCTGTTGGGAAAAATCCAACTCTATCTTCCCATGTTTTGATTTAAAAAAATGCAGTGGGGTTGTGTTTCCCCAAAACTGGAGGGGTGCAGTTTGAGGGGCCTGATCTACATGGAAAGGAAACATAAAAACTTATGATTCTTTATTATTCCTCGCAAAAAATATACTGGATTGCAAAAAATATTTATACTCCCTTTAAATGTTTCTCATTTTTTAAAAAGTTACAACCACAAACTTAAAAGGGTTTTCTCACTACAAAGATCATATCTGTAATGATGGGGGCAGTAAAAATAAGCAATTTTGCAATTGGTTTGTATTACCTAAATAATTTAGTATAACAGCTATTAGCTTATCTGTAAGTGTCTAGAGCTAAATCTGAAGTCTGGGATCCGTCATGCCCCTTTTGTGATTGGCTGCCTGATATTTAGTTCACCATAGCTGCGACATGCCCCTTGTGCGGGGATTGGCTGTCTGCACTCTTTGTGATCACTCACCTCAGAGCTGTGTAAAACTGAAACTGACTGTCTGAGCTCACTGCTAGCTGCTTTTCTCATTATTCTCCTCTCATTCTCCTCTGAGCTGTCTAATAAAGGCTGCCTGATCTCCTTTCTGTTTCTCTCCCAGTGACAGCTCTATGTGAAGAATCTGGGCAATTACTCTATAGTTGCCAAATATAACACACCCATATAACACAGCCTTATACATTCTGCTACCCTGTACTCCCTACCTGATAAAAGAAGGGGGAGCAGAGTACATTTCTCACATTTGTTTAATAATTTCAGGTAGTATGTATAACTATTTACAATAATGCAGGTGTTCTGGTTACAAGCAGATTGTGGAGCCTGGAGTTGACAGCTCTCCAGACATGATAACTGACCATTGCAGGAGGTCTGCAGAGCTGAGACATCTACTCTCTCCCACTGTTCACACTCAGAATGATGATGATGACTCAGGAGAGAGCAGGGAAGACACGCCTCGGTCAAATTCCAGAGGATACTCCATTCGCTTGCCCAAAATATAGTTGAATAATTTGGATAAAGTAGATAGCAACTCAGAAGTGCGCACTGATTCACACAGACCTTGTATTCGTTTCATCAATTGCAATTTTCAAGTTCATCAAGCTGAGACACAAATTGTAGCTGGCGTTCAGAGTGCTCATCAATAGAGTTTTGTTAGTGTGAAATTTGGAGATTTGTGAGTTCTTGGGTACTTTCAAGTTCATGAACTTTTTCCTAAAGGTCTGACACCGCAAATCTTGTCTACAGACAATTTGAAACTCCTGACCCAATTGTTTCATATCACTTTTGGAGAGTCAGAGAGAGAGTAGGACCCACAACTCAGGATGAGCTTGGAGAGTGTGGAGCGTGTCTTCTTGGGGCAGGAAGTCAGATGAAAAAGGGTGAGTAGCCGACACTTGAGGGGCATTGTCTACATTGAAAGTATATTGGTGAGATAAGAATCTAGATGGGCTGCCTCCCCAGGTGGAGGAATCCGGACTGGAGACCCAATCTAATGGGTGAGTGGGTAAAGCGGGTAGCAGACCCACTGGACCATGGCTGGGCTTGCTCTGAGGCAGCATAACTAAGAGGCTGTCAGCCATCTTTACAAAGCCTTTGATGGTAAGGATAGCCTCACTGACGGCCGCCAGGTGTGACTCCGACAGTGGCAGATGACCAAACAGGTCAGAAGCGCCAAAGCTAGGCACCAACAGGAATAGGGAGAATGATACAACAGACTAGGTGTAGAAATGTGCAGGTACAGAACAAAAAAGACAGGAGACAGAACTAAACGGACATAAAGGTCAAACGGATGCCAAAAGGGATGTCTAGATGGAGGCCAAGGTGCAAAACATAAACAGACAGGACACCAAGAACATGACAGGAAACAAAGCAGAGATACAAGCTAGGACACTGGCTAGGAACTAAGACATGAACTCACAAGGCAACCAGCAGAAACATGACAGACACATGGCAAGAACTCAGACACAAGAATATGGCAAGGAAACTCACAAAGACAGACCAACAAAACATACAGGAAGAACAGGCAGGGAAGCTCACAGACAATGACTCAGACAGACACATGGCAGCAGACCAACAAACACAACATGCAGGATCCCACAAGAGCAGCAACAACACACCAACACAACAGACCAATAACAAATGTAACATAAGAAAACACGGATCAGGCAGAGAGTGTGTGGATTAGCATGCTTATAACCACACAGGTGGAAGGGGATTTGAAGAGGAATCCCAACCCTGCTGCACATTGTGGGAATAAATGAGAGCATAATGTGGCCTCCACTTTCTATAGAGCAACAAAGAAATAGGACAGCAGTCAAGATGCAGGAGCAGCACGGCCAGCAAGGGAAAAGTCAAACAGCAACCGAAAATGGGTAAGCAGCAGCAACAGGAGCATTCACGGTGACCACAGCAACACAACAGGATATGCGTCAGGAACACAGGCACATCCGCAGTTTGCAGCAGAGGGCGCAGCATAAGGAAAGGACAGAGGCAGGAGCACAGTTATGTGTGTGTCTGTGGCCCAGATTGGGGACTGCGGCATGGACCGTGACACCCAATCTAAACCTTGCACAGCATGAGCTGGACCCGAGGGCTTAGTGGTTAAGAAACCTGGAGAGTTTTCCTGAATGGGTGAGAAAGCGGAATCTGCACAATCAAACCCCTCAGAAGACATGTCATTATCATTTTGAACAGATTCATATGGTGGTCGGGGAGGGGCTAGTGTTATATGTAGATACATTTAAAACAAGAAGTTTACATACACTCTATAAAAAGACACATACTGTATGCATGTTTTTCTCATGATCTGACATGAAATCAGAATAAACCTTAGCCGTTTTAAGTCAATTAGGATTACCAAAATTATTTATAGTTGCCAAATGCCAGGCGCATCCGTGCCCCGCTACTGAGCGGCGCCGCGACCCGCATGTCAGGTCGCGGCGCGCTCGGTCCCCGGGAGGTTCCCCTATTAACTTACCCGGCCATGCTCTTGCTGTTGTCTGTGTCCCGCGGCGCCAGCGCACCGGTAATTCATTATTGCCGGCCGCTGCCCCTATTTCAGCCTGCCTCTTCCTGGTTACCCTGCCGGATCTTTAGTGCCATTAGCCTATTGAGAAAGCGTTCCTGAGTCTTGTTCTGATTACCATGTACCATACCGTTTGCCTTCGTTCCTTTACCACGAATCTTGCTGCCTACCCTGACCTTCCTGCTTGTCCTCGACCACGAACCTTGCTGCCTGCCCTGACCAACCTGCCTGTCCCCGACTACGAGCCTGCCTTCCGATTTTGTACCACGCCACACCTCGGACGTCTCCGCAAGCAAGTCACGTCAGGGGTAGCAACCTGGAAGACTCCCACTCCAGCAAGTCCATCCCTCTGTGCGGCGGGCTCTGGTGAAAACCGGGACCTACTTAGATTCCGCTCCCTGGTGTGGCTTACACATCGCTTGCGGTGTTCTAGAGAATCCACTACCTCCAACCGTGACAGTAAGATCCGGCCATGGATCCCGCCAAGGTGCCTCTACCGAGCGTCTCTGACATCACCACCATTGTGGCCAAGCAATCTAAGCAGATCGTGCAGCAAGCACAGCAGCTTAACCAGCTGTGTACTATGATGCAGGAGCTCATCGCCACTCAGCAGCAGCAGTCGGCTGCGGTGGTTGCTCCCGTGGCAGCCGCTCCGGGGTTTTCTGCCGGTCCGAAACTCCGGTTGTCCCTGCCGACGAAGTTTGATGGGGACCCAAAGGCCTGCAGGGGCTTCATCACCCAGTGCTCCCTCCACGTGAAACTTATGGCTGGGCAGTTCCCGTCGGAAAGGTCCAAGGTGGCCATCGTGGTCAGTCTCCCCTCCGGAAAAGCCCTAGCCTGGGCAACTCCTCTCTGGGACCGAGGTGATCCGGTCACAGCTGATCTTGTAACTTTCCTACTGGAGTTCCGCAGTGTCTTCAAAGAGCCTGCCTGCGCTTCATCTGCCGAGACCGCCTTACTGAACCTGCAGCAAGGGAACTCATCCGTTGGTGACTATTCCGTGCAATTCCGCACACTAGCATCGGAGTTGGCTTGGAATGCTGCAGCATTGTGCGCCACGTTCAAGAGGGGCCTCTCCAGCCAGATTCAGGATGCCCTCTCCACCCGGGACCCTCCGTTTTTGTTAGCTTAGCTCATCCGTCTGGCGACCCGGATTGATATCCGTTTCTCGGAGAGACGTGAGGAGCTCCACCAAGAGCATGAACAAGTCTGAACACGTCTACCTCGTCTTGCGCTGGTGTTTCTACGGCCTCCACTGCCTTCTTCCGAGCCAGCCGTGGAAGAGGCCATGCAAGTGGATAGAGCCCACCTGACTCCGCAGGAACTTAACTGACGACGTAAGGAGAACCTGTGTCTCTACTGCGGCAGCCCTGAACATCTCCTCAGGGGTTGCCCGCTCCGTCCGCAACGTCCGGGAAATGAGCGCTCCTAGGCGTCATGGGATAGGCGTCCCTAGGTGTCCGCAACCCCTCTTCTCGCCTGACTATACCCGTACTAGTCGGGTTTAGAACTGGAATCCGGTTTCAAGCCTTGGTCTTCCTGGACTCTGGTTCTGCCGGGAACATTGTGGATGCGGCCATTGTGTACAAGTATAACCTTCCCGTGGTCCACCTGTAGAAACCTCTGGCCATATCCTCAATCAGTGTAAAGATTCTCAATTATCTGGTCCTCTTACGTACCGAGCCCTTGTCCCTACAAGTTGGGGCACTTCATAAGGAGAGACTGTCGTTTTATGTGTTACCTCGGTTATCCTCGTCTATTCTTCTGGGTCTTCCTTGGCTGCAGCAACATGTGTCGGGGCTGGATTGGAAGACGGGTGAAATCTTGTGTTGGGGAAAAGGTTGCTGTTTGGTGGCACCTCGCCCGGTGCTTCCCGCTTCTCCTCTATTAACGTCTAAATCGCTGGCGGGCCTCCCTGCACCCTACCAAGAATTTGTGGATGTGTTCTCGGAGAAGCAAGTGTCACGGGGGTCGTGGGTGCCGCTGCGGCCGGTCCTCTCCCCGCAGGGGACTCGACGCGGGCATCGCGGTCGCCCACGACCCCGGTCCCGGCGCCTGCTTGTTTACCTGGCCCCACTCCTGTTAACGCCGCTCCCGGCCGTCCTGACTGCCGTGCTCATGCCTGTCCCCTAGCGCGTGCGACACTTGGCTCAGATTTAAAGGGCCAGTGTCCCATTAATTGGTTGTTTTCAGGACGTTGGTTCTATTTAAGGGTTACGCCCCTAGCAGTCGCTGCCAGATTGTTGGTGTGCTTAGAGTGAGTTTGGAGTGTCCTTGAGTCCGTATTGTTTATCCGTGTACCAGTCCATTCCGCTACGTTTCCTGACCTTGCCTGTTTGCCGCCTGCCTTGACCGTCTGCCCGTCTCTGACCATGAACCTCTGCCGCCTGCCCTGACCTTCTGCCTGTCCCCAACTACGCCTTTGGATTACGATTTTGTACCACGCTGTACCCCGGCCGCCACCGCAAGCAAGTCACGTTAGGGGTAACGACTTGGTAGCCTCACGCCGCAGCAAGTCCATCCCGCTTTGCGGAGGGCTCTGGTGAAAACCGGGGGCTAGTTAGATTCCGTTCCCTGGTGTGGCTTAACTACCACCACTTGCGGTGGTCCAGCGGATCCACCGAACCGTTACAGCAAGCGGAAACCCTACCTCCTCATCGTCCCTATGACTGCCCAATCGACCTGCTACCCGGCACATCCCCTCCCTGGGGCAGGTTCTATACACTGTCAGTACCAGAGACTCAAGCTAGAGATTCTTCCTGTCACGTTGTTGGATCCTACAGCCAGATACTTACTTCGCCTTGCACCATGTGTTGACTGGATAAGTGCGGAATAGCAGTGGACTTTCATCTTGGTGAGCATTTACCGTTTCCACTTTTGTCAAGCCATGGCTGCTTACATCCAGGAGAATCTTCAGAAGGGGTTCATTTGTAAGTCCTCCTCACCTGCCGGGGCTGGGTTCTTCTTCGTGTCTAAGAAGGATGGCTCCCTCCGATCCCTGTATCGATTACCGCGGTCTCAATAAGGTCACCGTGAAGAACCGGTATCCCTTGCCGTTGATCACCGAACTGTTTGATTGTCTCCGTGGAGCCAAGATTTTTACCAAACTAGACCTACGCGGAGCTTATAATGTAATTCGGATGTGAGAAGGAGACGAGTGGAAGACCACCATCAACACTCGAGATGGCCACTTCGAGTACTTGGTGATGCCATTCGGGCTCTGAAATGCTCCTGCAGTCTTCCAGGAGTTTGTCAACGATGTCTTCAGAGATCTTTTATACACCTGTGTGATTGTCTACCTGGACGACATTCTGATCTTTTCATCTGACCCAGAGTCTCATCAGGCCCATGTGTGACAGGTTCTCGGGTGTTTACGCGCTAACCATCTTTACGCCAAGTTGGAAAAATGTGTCTTCCACAAGACCAGTCTTCCTTTTCTCGGCTACATCATCTCGGACAAGGGTTTACAAATGGATCCCACTAAATTGTCTGCCGTCCTGCAATGGCCATGTCCAGTAGGCCTCCGTGCCATACAGAGATTTTTGGGCTTCGCCAACTATTATAGGCAGTTCGTGCCCAACTTCTCCTCACTGGTGTCCCCAATCGTGGCCCTCACCAGAAAGAATGCTAACCCGAGGCTTTGGCCACCAGCTGCTGAAGAGGCTTTTGTAAAGCTAAAATCTGCATTTGCTTCCGCACCCGTGCTTTCTCGACCTGATACGGAGAAACCTTTCTACTTGGAGGTCGACGCCTCTTCCGTGGGAGCTGGGGCCGTACTCACCCAAAAAGGGCCCACTGGCAAGACTCGCACGTGTGGCTTCTTCTCTAGAACCTTTTCTGCGGCGGAGAGGAATTACTCCATTGGTGATCGGGAACTGCTGGCCATCAAATTAGCCTTGGAGGAATGGCGCTATCTCCTCGATGGAGCTCGTCACCTGGTCACTGTGTATACCGACCCCAAGAATCTTCTTTATCTGCAGACGGCCCAACGGCTAAATCCCCTGCAAGCCCGCTGGTCACTTTTCTTT
Organism: Phyllomedusa bahiana; assembly: GCA_025379985.1. Taxonomy (NCBI): domain Eukaryota; kingdom Metazoa; phylum Chordata; class Amphibia; order Anura; family Hylidae; genus Phyllomedusa; species Phyllomedusa bahiana. The sequence continues at coordinate 16,603 of JAODAL010051998.1, forward strand.
TCCCATTTTAATTTTCTCATCCATTTTCGTCCGGCTGAAAAAAATGTCAAGGCGGATGCTCTCTCCCATGCTTCAGACGTGATAGGGGATGAACCTGCACCACGGCACATCATCCCTCCTGAACGGCTAATCTCGGCTGCACCGGTAGATCTTCGGCAAATTCCTCCGGGCAAGACGTATGTACGCCCGGCTCTTCGGAGGAAGATACTTAATTGGGGACATTGCTCTCGAGTGGCAGGACATCCAGGGGTACAAAAGTCTGCTCCCTGATCTCTTGCTTCTATTGGTGGCCTGAACTCCCTAAAGATGTTTGTGCATTAGTGGCATCTTGCACTACCTGTGCCCAGAACAAGTCTTCTCATCACAAGCCGGCAGGTTTGCTGCAGCCACTACCAATCCCTAATTGCCCTTTGACTCATGTGGCTATGGATTTTATCACGGATCTCCCTTCTTCTTCCGGTGGTGTGGGTAATTACCGATCGGTTCTCAAAGATGGCCCATTTCGTTCCTCTGCCGGGTCTCCCTTCTGCTCCTTGTCTTGCCAGCCTGTTCTTCCAGCACATCTTCCGCTTACATGGTCTTCCTCTGCATATTGTCTCGGACCGTGGAGTCCAATTCGTGTCCAAGTTCTGGCGCTGCCTCTGTGCCCAGCTACAGGTTAAGTTGGACTTCTCCTCGGCATATCATCCACAGACCAATGGACAAGTAGAGAGGGTTAATCAGGTCCTGGGCAACTATCTACGCCACTTTGTTTCGGCACGTCAAGACGCCTGGGCTAATCTGTTGCCCTGGGTCGAATTCTCGTAAAATTCTTTAGACTTGGAGTCTGCTGAGTCCGCCCCCTTCTTCATCGTCTACGGGCAACTTCCGCGCCCATCCCTGCCCATCTCTGTGCCCTCTGAAGTGCCGGCCGTGGAGGATCTGGTCCGCGACCTAACGGCTATATGGGATCAGACACGCTGGTCCCTACAACAGGGTTCTGCCCACATGAAGAGGCAAGCAGACAAACGGCGAAGACCTTCCCCAATTTATGCTCCCGGAGACAAGGTGTGGTTATCAGCAAGGTACATCCGCCTTAAGATCCCCGATCCTGGGATCGTTCGAGATCCTCAAGCGCATCAACCCAGTGACCTAAAAGCTTCGGCTTCTCCCAACGATGCATGTCCCGAACTCCTTCCACGTCTCCTCTTAAAACCAGTGGTCCTGAATCGCTTCTCCCGGAAAGCTGCTCCACTGCCTCCTGTAGCAGATGCCTCCAACATCTTTACCATAAAAGAGGTCTTGGCCATGAATACGATTAGAGGGAAGCGTCATTTCCTCATCGACTGGAAGGGGTTCTGGCCGGAAGAGAGGTTCTGGGAGCCAGAGGACAATATTCTGAACCATAATGTAGACCGTAACTTCCTTCAGGCTATAAAGAGGGGGAGGCCGGGGGGGGGGGGAGGGGTACTGCTGTAACCTGGCCACGCTCCTGCTGTAGTCTTTGTCCCGGGGCGCGCGCATGCCGTCAGTGTTAAATGTAAAGGGCCAGCGCACCGGTAATTCATTACTGCCGGCCGCTGTCCCTATTTAAGCTTGCCTCTTCCTGGTTACCCTGCTGGATCTTTAGGGCCTTTAGTCTTTTGAGAAAGCGTTCCTGAGTCTTGTTCTGATTAACGTGAACCGTACCATTTGCCTCCGTTCCTCGACCACAAATCTTGCCGCCTGCCCTGACCTTCCTGCTTGTCCTCGACCACGAGCCTTGTCGCCTGCCCTGACCAACCTGCCTGTCCCCGACTACGAGCCTGCCTTCCTATTTTGTACCATGCTATACCTCGGCTGCCTCTGCAAGCAAGTCAAGTCAGGGGCAGCGACCTGGTAGACTCCTGTTGCAGCAAGTCCATCCCGCTTTGCGGCGGGCTCTGGTGAAAACTGGGACCTACTTAGATTACGCTCCCTGGCGTGGATTACGCCATGACTGCGGTGGTCCAGAGGATCCACTACCTCCAACCGTGACACATAGATGGCATTATGAGGAAAGAAGATTATGTGACAATACTTAAGCAACATCTCAAGACATCAGCCAGGAAGTTAAAGCTTGGGAGGAAATGGATCATCCAAATGGACAATGACACAAAGCATGCTGCCAAACTTGTTACAAAGTAGCTTAAGGATAACCAAATTAATCTTTTGGAGTGGCCATTACAAAGCACTTGTTAGGGGCAGTCAGGGCCGCCCGAGAAGATACAGACGGAAGGAGGCCCTGACGCTGGTCCCAACCCCTTTCCCTGCCTCTTGGGGTACCCGACTCCTTACTAGGTCGGTACCAACCAGAAGACTGAGCACTACTCTGAGCAAAGTGAGACACAAGACGCAGACAAAAAAATATAGAGCAAACAGGGAGAGTCAGACAGGCAAGGTTGGCAACGAACAGTAACGCAGTACAGAATCAGGTAACAGACGAGTCCAAGCCAAGGTAAAAAAACACAGGAGAATCCAAGCAGTAAACAAGCGAACTATGGGCAGAATTGAAACCATATAGCAGGCAAGGAAGAGTGGAAGCTGAGTCCTTAAATAGGTAACAGAAGAAGGTAGAACAGTGGTGAATAGAAATGTCCATCAAAAAAGGAACAGGTTAACCCAACAAGTGCTGGAAGATTCCTGGCCATGGGCGTTGGCCAGGAATCAATTAAGCATTCAGAGCTAGAAGACAGAGTTCACACTGGGCAAGGTATCATGGCCAAAGCTGCAGCTTTGGTCGCAGCGGCCGTGGCCGGTGACCAGAGTCAGACACAGAGGGTCTACCAGGTGCAACCATGACAGTAACCTCCCCTTTATGGGGGCCACCGGACCCTCATCAGTTCCTTCAGGCTTGGAAGGATTGATTTGGTGAAAAGTTTTCACCAACCTGGGAGCATGCAGGTCCTTTGCCGCCGACACTTGCTCCTCCAGACCATACCCCTTCCAATGCACCAAATACTGGAGAAAGATCTGGACTTCACGGGAATCGATTATATGTTCTATTTCATATACCAACTCCCCCTGTATGACCACAGGGCGAGGAAGAGAACGACCGACAACGGCAGGAGTGTATCTTTTCATCAGTGATTTCTAAAAAACTGGATGAATGCGTAGTGAATTAGGAAGTCGCAATCTGAAAGATACTGGGTTTATAATTTCCATTTTGACAAAAGGGTCAATAAAGCGAGGAGCAAATTTCGCTGATAGGACCCGACGATTTTTTGTCGAGAGCCACACCTTGTAACTGACAGCATACTCAGATCCATGTCGGCGTTTCTTATTAGCATATTTCATTTGTTTTAGTTGGGCATTTCAGAGCCTCACGAATCCTAGCACAGACTGTGCACAGTCGTTTAATGGCGGATTTTACAGAGGAAATTTTGGATTCACAACCTGTTGTAGCGGAGTACCTGTGGTGAAACCCATAGTTACAATAAAAGGGGGACAGTCATGTCGAGGAATTTTCGTGATTGTTTAAAACACATTCGGCCATTGGCAAATACTCAATCTGCCTTTAATGGCACTCTGAAACATCTGAGAAATTGCTCCAATTACTGATTTAGACTTTCAGGATGAAAGGCAGAGGAAAAGGACAGAGAGATGCCCAACCTACCACAAAATGCTCTCCAGAAACTCAACACAAACTGTACCCCTCTGTGAGACACAATATTAGAAGGAATGCCATGGCGTTTCAGTATATGACGAACAAATAATCTTGCGAGGTCTTGGCTGAAGGTAATTTTTTTAACACAATAAGGGGACATATTAGAAAAGCGATCCACCACCATCCAAACCACTGATCTACCCTTAGAGGGAGGAAGGTCGGTAATGAAATCCATGGAGATGTGAGACCAGGGTCTGCTGGGCAACGGAAGGGGGTGTAACAGTCCCTCTGGGAGTTGTCGGGGTACCTTTGCCCTAGCACAAGTCTCACAGGCAGTAAAGAATTCCTTGACATCCCGCTTCCACGAGGGCCAACAGTAAGTACGAGATAAGAGGTACCCAGTGCCCGAGATGCAGGATGCCCAGACAAAACTGAGGAGTGGACCTCCTCCAGAATCTTAAAACGGAGATGGCATGGGACAAAGAGCTTACCGGGGGTAACTTCGGAGGGGCAGTGCTTGTGAGTTGACAATCGCGGATACTAGATCCTCAGTGAGGGTGGCAACAACTGCACCCTGAGCCAGTAAATTTTCAGGTTTCTCCTCCGGGACATCACCAACACCAAAGCTTCAGCCTTAAAATTTTTTGCCCTTTAACGATAGGTTACCACAAAGTTAAACCTAGTAAAAAATAATGCCCATCGTGCTTGACAGGGGTTCAACCGTTTAGCATTGTCAAGATACAATAAATTTTTATGATATGTAAGAACTGTCACCTTATGCCTGGCACCCTCCAGAAAGTGTCTCCACTCTTCGAGAGCCCATTTGATGGCCACTAATTCCCTGTTACCAATATCGTAGTTAGTTTCAGCGATGTAAAATATTATTGAGAAGAAGGCGATTGGTCGGAGGTTGGCAAAAAGTTCAGCACCCTGAGACAGGACCGCTCCTACACCTTTTCAGATGCATCCACCTCCAGTATAAAAGGCTGTTCTGGGTCAGGGTGGACCAGGACAGGTGCAAAAGTAAAACATTTTTCAAGGTGGAAAATGCTTGTTCAGCCTCGAGTGTCCAGGAGGTGGGGTCAGCCCCTTTTCTAGTGCGATCAGTGAGGGGTTTAACAATCAAGGAAAAATTCTTAAGGAATTTATGATAACGATTAGCAAAACCTAAAAAATTTGGATTTCTTTTAAAGTAGTGGGTCTTACCCACTCTACAATGGAAGAAACTTTTTGTGGATCCATACTTACAGAATCGGAACTATGTATGTATGTAAGTATGTATCCCAGAAACCCTATCTCCTTGACTCCAAACTGACACCTGGACAGTTTGGCATATGAATAGTGATGAGCGATTGCGTCAACTATCGTCATCGGGTCGATAGTCGATATCGTCAATTATCATGCCGATATCCGATAGTCGAAAATAGATTATAGCCGATGACCATTAAAGTCTATGGGAGCGGAACAACACCTTCATTCTTACACCCAAACAGGGCTGGAGAAGCTGGAATTAACATCCAAAACAGTAAACTGGATACATGCTACATCTTAGGTAACACAATTAGGTTATAAAAGTCACAGAAAAAAAGTCACAGACCATTCACTATCCCTGTCTTGTCCCACAGCATGACCCTTAAACCTGCATGACCCACAAATTAAAAAGTGCCAGAAGGCAGAATGATTTAAACCATCCTTTTACTTGAGCTGGACATTGACTATCCCTGTCCTGAAATTCAGCATGACCCTTAAAACTATCTGACCCACAGATTAAAAAGTGCCGGAAAAAGGAGTCTTTCAACCACCATTTGTAGGATGAAATTCCACCACGTCTTTGTTTCTCTTTTTTTTAATTGTATTAAATGGGTTGTCTCACTACAGGGATTGCTAGCTATGTTAAAGATCTTGCAAAACAAGTCATTTTGCAATATGTGTCCATTAACAGTGTGCTTCCTATTCCTGTTTCAGACAGCACCATCACCCTTGAGCCACTCTTGACAATTGTGAAGAACAAATGTCTATTAGAAACCACATTTTTTAGAATAGGAACTGTAGTATAGCTGCATTTCACAGCAACATGCACCCAAAAATTCAAAACATGACCCTTGAGCCACTTTTGACAATTGTGAAGAACAAATGTCTGTTAGAAACCACATTTTTTATAATAGGACCTGTAGTATTGCTGCATTTCACAGCAGCATGACCCAAAAAATTATAAAAAATGATTAACCCACCCCCCAACTTTTAAAAAATTGTTAGGGAGAAATGCCACTTAGAAGCCACTTTTTTCTTTTTTCCCCAAAGGGGGACCATGAATTTACCCGTATTTTCACAGCCCCTTTTCCCCCCTTTAAAAAAAACCCATTGACAATGCAAAAAATTTCTAAAGATAAAAGTGAGTAAATGGACTACGTTTTTTCATAAACCCTTGGTGCCCTTTTACAGTTTTCCTCACCGCAAAACGCAAAATGCCCCTTTTTGGGGAACTGAGAAAAAAAATTTGGGGGCAGTAAAGAAATATTCATTTAAAAAAAAAAGTTTTCAAGGGGACCATTTTTTTTGGGAAGAGGAATGTGAAGTAGGCCCCGGCAACCCTAATCGGAAAAACCTTGAAATTTGGGGCCACAACATCATCAGAGACCCAATGCCTGTTTCATTTTGGGATGAAAGTCAAACAATCCACATTATCTGGGGAAAAGCCGGGAAAATTGCGTTTGTCTGTAATGACTCCTCCAGCTGTGCTGAAAAGGGCCGGGTCAGATATTTACGCTGGCTGTGGGGCAGGAAAAACACCTCTTGGCGTGGCGAGCCAAGGGGCCCCGGGCCAAATTTTGTCCATTTTGAAAATAACCAAAAAAAAAAAAAAAAAAAAAATTTTTGGGGTCCGGAACACATTTTCAAAAACATTTTGGGGGTTGAGACGCTGATAGTAGGTGCACCCTAAAAATTAAGCTGGTTTCTGTGTGTTGGAAAGTTTGCCCCGCATTGAATGCTTGGTGAGGTGGTAAATAAAGATTGCCCGAGGTCCCCTTAGGCTTCTCCACAATGCCTCTGCCGCTACGGCTACCCTTGGCCCCTCCCACTGCCCATTCACGTTGGGTGACGTTTTTAAAACCCTGACATTTTTAAGAACGTGAAGCGGGACACAAAAAGATGTTTTCCACTCTCCAAATTTTTTTTTTGAAATTTTAAATCTCTTAAATTTGGGGGGGGTGGGAAGGAAAGTGCTGAGTTTTTTGCTTTTAACCGGGGATTTCCCGGGAGGGGGGCCACCCCCTAACTCTTGTTTCAGTTTTATGGCCCCCTTTAAAGTGAGGATCCCTGTTGGAGGAAATGGGGGCATCCAAACACTCATGTGAGAGATAGAGCCTTGATTTCCAAAACCTCTGGGGTCGAGGGCCCCTTTGGGAAACTGATCTTTCCCCATTTTTTCCCCCTCCGCCTCAAATTTTGTGCCCCCTCTTTTCCAAAAAGGCCAGGGAGTCCGGGGGTAACGTCCGGGTGTCCGGAATACCCCCCTTCCAAAACCCCCTCCGCTTCCTCCGGCCCCAGCTTCAAAAACAGCCCTGACTTTCTTCGATGATGCATCCTGAAGGCCTTGGTGCCCCCCCTTGCAAAGCCCTTTGACCCCGAACCCTGCCCAATGAAAAAACGATAAAATTGTGAAAAAATGTCGGGCACCTTTTGGAAAATTTGATGGGGAAAAGGCCCTGTGGGGCTGCATCTGGACCGTCTAAACCTCCGTGCTGGTGGGACCGGGTTTGTGTTGAGGATTGGTTTTGGGTATCGAGATCGATCGATTTGTGATAGGGCGGCCCCTATCGGGTAAGGTTTTTTTGATTTGTGGGGCATCGATTTTGCGGGGATGACCTTTAAAGGGCTAGGGGAGAGCAAAAAACACCTTCATTATTACACCCAAAAAGGTGGAGAAAGGGTGAAATTAACATCCACAACCCGTCAAATGGATACGTGCTTTCATCTTTGGCAAAAACACTTTTGGGTTTTAAAAGTCACAGAAAAAAAGTCAAAACCATTTTATCCCTGTTTGTACCCCAGCCTGGGCCCTTAAACCCGCATCCCCCGCAAATTAAAAAGTGCCAGGAAAGGGAGTTGATTTGAACCATCATGTTCTTGAATGGACATTGGGAAAATCCCCGTCCTGGAACGCGCATTTAGCCCCAAAAACCCGCATGGACCCCCCCCCCATTTAAAAAGGCCGCAAAAAAACAGTCTTTCCAACCACCCTTTTAGTTGAACTGGAAAATTTTACTATACCTGTCCCGGGGGCCCCAGCATGAGCCCCAAACCGCTTTACCCCCCCATTTAAAAAATGCCGGAAAAAAGGGGGTTTTTTCAACCACCATTTTAGTTTCACTGGACATTGGGACTATCCCTTCCTGGGCCCCACAGCTGACCCGGGGCCGGGAAAGTTCCCGTGGGTGCGGTGAAAAGCACAGGCTGGCTTTCCGTCACTATTAACACGCAGGTTAAAATGCCCTGATGGGCGCAGAAACGAAAACTGCGTCTAAAGAGAGGGGGGAAGCGGAAGTGTGAGAACTCCACCTTCCTCTGACCAATTCAAAACCGGGTAGCGTTTGGGCCCCCCTTGTATGATGGGGAAAAAATTGAGCTTCATTTGGGAAATAACTGGGGGTTTAAACGCCCCTTGTTACCCCCAGGGGGCCCTTTATCTTGGGCATTCTTTTTTTTTTCCATTTTCCCTCAACGTGCTGGGGGAAATGGTCTCTTTTCCCTTTGTTCTTGCCCCTTTGCCCAAAACCCATGTCCTCTGAATAACCTACATCGGGTCAATTTTTTCCTGTACCCCCCTTGTACAATTCAGAGGAATTTTTTTACCAGTTTTTTTGAAACATGAAAAGTTTTTTAGTAGTTTACTTCTGGGAAAACACTTTTTTTAAAATAGGATGGAATCCCCCCCATGCCCTTTGTTTCTCTTTTTTTAATTGTATTAAAGGGGTTTTGTCTAAAATACAGGGAATTGCTAGTATTTAAAGATGATGCTGCAAGTTTCATTAACCACTGAAGAACCCGATTGGCGAAAGCTGTTCGTTTTAAGAATTCACAGGGCCCTGACCCAGCGGTTTACAGGCCGACGGGCCCGCAACGACGATCCGCTGGCCCGCGTGGGGTCGCCCGCAATGGAAGGGCACCTTCTCTCGTACCTCTCCTCCAAATTTCTACCCCCCCTTTGCTCGCTTACCACCTGAATTTGCTCCAGTTCAGAAATATAAAAAAAAAAATTTTAGAAGGGATGGAATAGTTTTTTGGGAAAATCCCCCTTATTAAAAAACGGGAAATCCCCAAAAAACTAAAAATTTAAATCCCCCTAATCAAAACAAAAATTTCTGGGGTTTTAAAATTTTAAATGCAAGGGGTCTTCAACAAATTTTGGACTGGGGAAAAGTCCAAAAAAAACGTATCTGTTATGTTTTTTTTTTAAATAAACGGTAATTTTTGCACCTTTCAATTTTACCTGTGTTTAATAAAGAATTTTTGTTTAAAATTTTCGTAGTTTCTGCGTCAATGCACAGTGCCGGGTGGGGCAAAAGTAAAAAACACGTAATGGGTTTTGTTTGAAATAATAAACGGTATTTTTTTCACCTTTTAATTCACCGTGGGGGAATATAGAATTGCTGTTTTAAGATTTTTCGTAATGCTGCGTCAATGGGAAAAGTGGGTGGGGTGCGCAAAAATCAAAAAAAACGTAACTGTTATTTTTTGATATAAAAAACGGTTTTTTTGCACCTTTCAATTTCACCTGTGGTGAATAAAGAATTGCTGTTTTAAGATTTACGTAATTTCTGCCCCAATTGGGAAAAGTGCTGGGTGCGCCCAAAAATCAAAAAACACTTAAAATGTGATTTTTTGTTCGAAACACCCGGGTTTTTTTTGGGAACAAACAAAACCCGTGCTACTACAAGAAATTTCCCGGAATTTTAATTTTAAATGCAAGGGATATATCAACAGTCACAGGTTAATTGGGGGAAAATTGAAAAAACCTATCTAAAAAGTATACTGATAATAAAAATGGGGTTTTGCAGCTAAAAAAGAACCTGCAGTTACT
>JAODAL010051999.1:0-26287 GCA_025379985.1 Phyllomedusa bahiana
AAAAAATGGAAACCCCTACCCTTAGGGTGTTATACCCCCAAACTCGCTAGTTGCATGCAGCAACTTTTGATTTTGTTTAATTTGTTCAGGGGAATAGTTGAATGTCCCGTCGAAGTGTCTATCACCGGTTGAAGTGTCGCATTAAAATCGCCGCACGGGATTATCTCCCCTTGTGCAAAAAGAATCAACTCATCTAAAACCTTAGAGAGAAAGGACAACTGACCCTGATTTGGGGCATAAATGTTCGCTATTTTGTAGGGAGTGCCCAAAATGCTGCATCTGACAAAGAGGTATCTTGCGTCAGGATCCTGGTTAATATCATGCACTTGATGTGGGAGGGATTTATGAAAAAGGATTGCCACCCCCTTTGTTTTGGAATCCGTATTGCTGCAGTGTCACCAGACAGGGTAATACCTATTCTTCATGGCTGGGAGATGATTTTCGCTGAAATGAGTCTCCTGCAAACAGACAAAATGTGAGCGGGCCTTAGGCAGCCCATACAGGATCCGCGAACGCCTCTCAGGGATGTCGAACCCCTACCCATTGAAGGAGGGATTTTTAATCCACGTCATGGAACCTCAGGGGACCATCACCCCCACAATGCTAGAAAGGACCCATCCGCTCCTACAAAGTCTCCTGGTTGGCTCAGAACCAAGAATAGAACATAAGGAACCCAGGAAGAGCTAAACATAGCTCTCCCTAATCGCACCAAGGGCACAAAATCTACAAGATGCAGCTTCAAAGCTGCGAAGGACCAGCAATTATAGCTGCAATCCCAACCTATTTGGGGACACTGACTGCTAAAATGCATAGAAAGACTACGACATAGCAACAGCAACACACTTAGCCAGGAGAAAAAAACCTGCATATTTAACAGTGAGAAACAACGTTATTCAGGACAGTTGAATGTATATAATAGGCATAACCATGTGGACCATGGCAGCCGAAACTGATGGGGGTGCAGTATAAGCAAGGACTGGAGGTGTACTTGGCAAAAGAAGGGAAGAAGGGAAAGAAAGGGGGAAAAAGGAAGAGAAAAAAAAAGGGAGGGGGGGAAGCGAGAGGGAAGAGAGGGGAGTAGAGGGAATAGGGCAAGAAGAGAGAGTAGCCAGGTAGACAAGCCACAACTTGGGGTCAAGAAAAGGCAAAACTGCTAGCAAATAAGCGGGCACAGAAAGAATAAGTAAATGCAAGTATGAATATGCTCACAATCAGTCGTTAGCTGGGCTAAGCCGTGCAAAGTCTCAATTTTCTCGGCTTTCAGCTCTCCTTGGAAGCCTGCAATCTCTCTGTGGCAATGGCGATCTCTGTGAGCCCTGTCTTCTGAGTGAGGTCTGGGATCCACTACTAGAACCTGCAGGATGGGAGACAAACATCGCCAGCCAATCCGTCAACGAGACAGGAGGAAGGTCCAGGGCCACCAAGAAAGACGGCAGATCAGCAGAGGAACGAATCGTGAGCATCTCCTCCCCTCTTCGGACTTGCAGGGCAAAGGGGAAACCCCACCGATATGGGATACCGTGAGATTGCAGTATAGTCAGTAGTGGTTTCAATGTGTTCCGGAGCCGGAGTGTGCACCTGGAAAGGTCCGGAAAAAGTTAGTCTGACACCCTCCAAAGATAAAGTCGTGGCACGTCTGGCTTTCTGCATTATGGTTTCTTTAAGGGAAAAGTAGTGGATGCGGCAAATTATGTCTCGTGGTTTAGTCTCATCAATGCTAGTGGACGTAGTGCACGGTGAGCTCTATCAAATTCGATGGGCACCATCGCGTCTCTTCCCAGGAGCCCGTTGAAATGCTTAGCAAGGGTTAGTTGTAGGTCTTGCGTTTTTATGGACTCAGGGAGGCCACGGATTCGGATGTTATTCCTCCGGTTTCGGTTTTCAAGATCATCCATATGTTCAATTAAGTTTTGATGGAGGTTTTTCTGGGCATCTATCGAAGCTTGCATAGAAGCCAATTTATAGTGGACCTTCTCTTGCTGCTCCTCTAATGTCTTGACTTTATGCTTCAATAAAGAAACATCAGATTTAACAGGTTGAAGGTCACTACTCCAGGCTGCTGTCTTGAGATCTTGGGCAAGGGCCCTTAAGTCGCTCTTGGCGGGTAATAAGGCAAGGAGGGCCTGAAGTTCAGGATGTCTCTGGAGAGTTAGCAAAGTTTCGGAGACTGGTATGCATGTTGCAGCGCATTCCTGTGGCTGCGGTATAGACTCATGCGGATAATCCAGAACAGGCGCATCCATAAGAGGACTGGAGCTGGGGTCCAGTGGATGCTGCCACACATTGCAAGGGGCATGGGTCTCAGCTGTCCTATTAGGTGAAGCTGCAAGGCTCTGTGAATGAAATAGCGATGGGCTCGCTCTTATGCCCACTATAATATCCTGAGGGATTTCAGGCTCTGGACACAAGAGGCTCCTTTCCCCTTCATACACTCTCTCAGCATTGATGGACCTCGAGGGTGAGTGTCTGTTCACAGCAGGATGTGCTGGTGTTTCCCCGCTTCCTCCAGTAACTCCTGGGGCAACCATGTTAGGCTGTGACCCATCCCCCATTACTTCAGCCTGGGCACCTGCCTGGTAATGAACCGGAGAGGCGATCGACTCCCCTCGCTCGCTGGGCTTCTCACGCTCTCCTCCTTGCTTGCTGCGGGGAGCGGGGTGTGCGCTGGTATGTCCGGACGGAGGTCTGCCTGACGCGCTCTCCTTACTTCGCGCCTTCCCGGGCTGCTGGGCGGATGTCGCTGGCCCTGCTCATGCTCCCAAGATGGCGCCCGGGACAGTGACTGCTCTCTGGAGCCAGTATGGAGCTCCGCGAGTGGGGCAAAAAAGTTTGAAATGGGCACTTCAACCTCCGGGCGGTCTGCTGCAGCTCTGTTCTTCCTTTTGATGCGTTTTGACCCCATTTTAAAGGAAATTAACCCCACTTTAGCTATCTGCCTTGGAGGAGCTCTCCTACATGCGTCCTACCAGCAGCATAGCAGGCCACGCCCCCGAAATACACTGTTTTTTAATTAATAATCCTTACTTGTCTCAGTCGGCATATGCATCAAATATGATATACATTTAAAGGGGTTTTATCGTTTGAAGCTTTCGTACACTTGAGCTCCTTCTATCAGTTTCAGATCCAAGGGGTGTCTCTCCTCACAGTAGGCGTATCACTCCTCTCAGGAGGTGTGTACCCCTCACTGAAGAGCTGTGACATCATCATTCGTGTTGGCAGGGGAAGGGATAGGTTGTCAACTCTGCAGCCCTCCTGTTGTGCTTCTCATGTCTGTAGAGCTGTCACCTGCCTCCCAGGCTGCACAAGCTGCTTGAAATCAGCTATATAGTCTGAACTGATGAAACATAGAGCTCTGGAAAAAATTAAGAGACCACCGCCAAATTTTCAGTTTCTCTGATTTTTCTCGTCAATGGTATATTTTCTAGCTTTAGGGCATGTCCCCACTGAACGGGTTTTCAGCCGGTTTTTCAGCCAGTTTGCGGTTTTTCAGACCACCTGAAAAACCGGCCGAAAATGAGCACAATGGTGCTCTATGCAAAACCCGTGCAGCAGTCCCCACTACATGGGTTTTGCCGTCGGACGGTTTTGTCGCCGGCGGTAAAACATTGTAGAAGAACAATCTTCCATCCGGTTTCCCGACAGAAGATGTGCTTCTCAATGGGAGGGGGGAGGGCTGTTCTCCGCTCATGGCAAACCGGCCGGTATTTGTCCTGTGCAGTGGGAACGCGCCCTTACTTGACTTGAGCCCTGCCTCTAGGAGCCTGTTATGAACTGTTCTTGCGTGCACTTCACCCCAGCTGCCATTCCTTCTGTAGGTCACTTGATGTCATCCTGAGTGACATTCGAATAAGATGACGGTCATCCCGGTCATTGGAGAGTCGCTTTCACCCTCTGCCGGTCTGTAACTTTGTTGTCCCCAATGTCTGCTGCTTGACCTTGCTGTAATGGACTGCAGTCTTTGAAATTTTAAGGATGGAGGCAACATGACGCCCGTACCCCTCCTAGTAAAATTATTTTTTCATTAAAATTTCCCTTTGGCCTATTCCGCACTTGTTTTGCCATCCAGCTTGTCCTTTGCAAGAGGATTGTGAAATCACAGAGTGTTTTTTTTCTTTCTTCATTAAAAAAGATTTGGTTAGGTGATCACGTAATCGAAGCACATTAAGCAAATGAATGACTTTGGGGGAAATTTCAACGCCCGGGAAATGGAATGAGGTAGATTTGTAGGAGCTGATTTTTAGAAACGTGCAGTGGTCTCTTTTTTTTTTCCAGAGCTGATGGGGAATGCACACTCCCCCTCCCCCTCTGTTATGGGCGGAGAAAGATCAGTTATAAGGCTGTTATATGGGGGCAGGCATTTATAAACTGTTTATAGAGGAGAGAGCAGTGTATAAAACTGTGTTATATGAGGGAAAGCAGTGTTAAGACTGTGTAAATATGAGGGGGGCTGTAAAAAACTGTGTTATATGAGGGGAGAGCAGTTTTAAAAAAACTTGTCATATGAGGGGAGAGCAGTGTATAAAACTGGCTTATATGAGGGGGAGCAGTGTATAAAACGGGTTTTTTGGGGGGAGGCGTGTAAAGAGGGTTAATGAGGGGAAACAGTGTAAAAACTGTTTTTTTTGGGGGGAAAAAGCAGTGTATAAGACTGTTTATATGAGGGAGACAGTGTAAAGCTTATATGGGGGAAGCAGTGTAAAAGCTGTGTTATATGAGGGGGAGCAGTGTTTAAAACTGTGTTATAGGGGGGAGGGGTTAAAAAAATGAGTTTATTGAGGGGGAGCAGTGTTAAACTGTGTTATATGGGGGGAGGGGTGAAAAAACTGATTATATGAGGGGAAGCATTGTAAAAGACTGTTTATTGGGGGGAGAGCAAGTAAAAAACTGTGTTAATAAAGGGAAGGAATCTAAAATAATAGAAATTACCCGATGTTCACCTTTTGCTGGAGAAAAAGTATAGAACTAGCGCCCTCTCAGGCATTTTTGGAAACATGTATGAAAACTTCTAGGTTAAATACACTGTTTTTCCCTCAAACCCAAACAGATGCCCCTTTTTTTTCATAAAGTGCTCTGGCAAAATTGGGGGGCGCTCTGATTGGTTTCTTGGGGAAAAAAAGTGAGTTTTAGACCTAGACGTTTTTTTTAAATTTTGGGGCCCTAGTTTCACTTTTATTTACACGCTCAGAGGGAGTAAAACACAGGTGCAGGGAGCCAATCATGCAAGGAGGTGTTTTCCCCTCTTGGGCTGTCCCAACAGGCTGAATGACCCCAAACCCAACCAGAAAAGGGGCTTTTTCCCGACCCAGCTGCAAAAATAGCAAAGATGCCATTTTATCATACTGCACTTTAAAGCAAACCAATTAAAAAAAGTGTTTTTTTACTGCCCCCATAATCTGAATATATCTTTGTGAAGAAAACCCTTTTAAGTAATACTCTGTCTAACAGTAGTTTGGCTATTAGACCTGTTCCCAATTTCCAAATAGGATAACCTGTCGGGACGGGGCTCCAATCGGTTTGCTCCATCAGGGCGGAAAAAACTCCATTACAGGTAGGAGGAGTAATTTTTCTTTTCCTTTTAAGTAGCATTAGGGCGAGTGTAACTCTTTTTAATATTTAAACAATAAAGATATTTTTGATACATAAGGTTTTTTCTGTTTTTCAGAAAAACTTTTTGTTTTTTTATGGATTACCCAGTCAATTTAATTTGTAAACTTTTTGATTATTTTTTTTTTTTTTTACTAATTCAGATTTACCCCAAAACTGCACAAAACAAAGCTTTATCTAAATTAGGGGGAAAAGAAAAAAGGAATTAAAACCATTGTTATATTTTTTTTTTAAAATTTACAAAATAGTAAAATATTAAAAACCCTAGATAGATTTGGTACATCTATAACAGCCAACCCTAGAAAAAACAATAATTATCCGGGGGCAACCCAAAAAAATAATTTTTTTTTATTTTTTAAAAGGGTGAATTTTTTAATTTCCTTTTCCCCCAAAAAAAAAAGGGTTTAATTGCCTTTCGGGGACCCCTAAAAGCAGAGTAACTCGGGGCCAGAGTTTAAAATTTAATTCATACCCAAATGAACCGGAGCTCCCGGGCAAGGAAAAAGAGTAGGGGGGCCGGACTGACCCGGGAGCTACGAAAATGGGTGAGGAAGAGTGGAGTGAGACCTTTTAAAACCAAAGGCTCAGCTAC
This sequence comes from Phyllomedusa bahiana, assembly GCA_025379985.1. NCBI lineage: Eukaryota > Metazoa > Chordata > Amphibia > Anura > Hylidae > Phyllomedusa > Phyllomedusa bahiana. The sequence goes on from JAODAL010051999.1 coordinate 6,197, forward strand.
AGGACATTACACACAGGGCTCACTACAGGCACATTACACCACCGGGCCACTACACACAGTTACACAACCGGGCTCATTCCGGGACGTTACCACACCGGCTCACTACAGGCACGTTACACACACACGCTCAGCTAAGGCACATTACACACACGGCTCACACAGCCTTTACACACACACGGCTCATAAGGACGTTACACACACACCCTCACTCAGCACGTTACACACAAGCCCCCGCTAACAGGCACGTTACACCCACATGGCTCGCTACAGGACATTACCACACACACGGCTCAGCTACAAAACATTACACACACACGGCCAGCTAACACACATAACACCCCCACGCTCAGCTACAGGCACATTTACAGAAAACGTCCCCTACGGGACATCCCGACAAAAGTCTCAGCTACAGCACATTAACACACGGCTATCGGGACATTACAACCAGGCTCGCACACACACATTACACAACACGGCTCAGCTACAGGCACATTACAGACAAGCGTCTCAGCTACAGGCACATTACAGACACACGCTCACTAAAGGCCATTTACACACAGGGGCTCACTAAAAGGCACTTACAACCCACGGCTCACAAAGGGCACATACACACCACGGCTCAGCTACAGCATTTTTACCACAGGGCTCAGCACGGGCACATTACCCCACAGCTCAGCACGGCCTTTACACACACGGCTCAACACACATTTCACACCACGGCTCACACACGCACATTAACAACGGCTCACAACCCCACATTACACACACCCCGGCTCAGCCAAGGCAATTTACACAAAAGGGCTCAGTTTCGGGCATTTTCACACACGGGTCAGCAAACCAATTACACACACGCCACCCACAGACACGTTACAAAAAACGGTCACCAAGGCACTTTACACCACACGCCGCCACAGGCACGTTACACACACAGCTCACTACAGGCACTTTAACCCACACAGGGCTCAGCTACGGGCACTTACACACACACGGCCAGCACGGGCACATTACACACACAGGCCAGCAAGGGGACTTACCACAACCCCCTCAGCTACAGGCACTTACAAAAAACAGGCTCAGCACAGCACATTACACACCAGGGCTCAGCTACAGCACTTTACCACCCACGGCTCAGCTACCACGTTACACCCTCGACGGGATCACACACACGGTCAGCTACAGCCGTTACACACGCACGGCCAGCTACGGGCACGTTACAAACAGGGTCAGCACAGGCCGTTAAACCCCACACGCTCAGCTACAGGCACTTTTAAACACACACACGGTCAGCTACAGCACATTCCCCCAAACACACACTTTCAGCCCGGCAAATTCCCCAAAAACACACAAGCTCAGGCACATTCCCGCTCACTACACCACGTTACACAACAGGCTCAGCTACAGGCACATTACACACACGGGGCTCACTCAGGCACGTTACAACACACCTCAGCACAGGCACTTACACACCACCCCCGCTACAACCTTACACACACGGCTCAGCTACGGGCACATTCACACACACGGCTCACTACAGCACTTACACCCAGGGGCCAGCTACACGCACTTACACACAACGGCTAGCTACACGAACTTTACCACCCCACGGTGGGCACGGGCACTTAACACCCCGGGTTTCAGCTAAGGGCCATTACACCAACGGCTCAGTACACACACATTACACCCCCCGGCCCAGCCAGAGGAAAGTTACACACACAGCTCAGCACGGGCACGTTAACACACACGCTCAGCTACACACGTTACACACACAGGGCCATACTGGCACAAACACACCGGTCAGCTACGGGCACTTTACAACCACGCTCATACAGCCCGTTACACACCACCCCCGGGCCACACACTTACCCACAGGGTTAGCACAGGAACTTTACACACACCGGCACAGCTACACACACTTTACACACACACGCCAGCCGGCAATTTAACACACACACCTCAGCTACGGGCACGTACACCACACGGCCAGCACACAATTACACACCGGCTAGCTACAGCACTTACACCACAGGGTCAGCACACACATTACACACACACCTCAGCTCGGGCACATTCACACACAGGTCACAACGGCACTTACACACACAGGGCCGCTACACCACATTACACACACACGGCTCAGCCCCCAAAATTTACACACGGCTCACAACAGGCACATTACACACACAGGGCCAGCTACAGCCACATAACACACCGGCTCGCTACCACAGATTACACATGGCTACACAGCACTATCCCCCTGACTTTTCTTTGTACATCATCACAGGCCCTGGCAGCACACGCATCCATGACTCCCCCCCCATGGACACATCAAGGGCCCTGGGAGCACACAACAGTCACACATTTAGTCCTGCGGGGGATATGTGGTATTATTTTTTACATTTTTTTAACGCCATTGTTCCAGGGGCGTACATTCGAGGGGGGTCACATACATAATAGCAAATGAGTACAGTAAAACTGAATGACTTACAAATGGCCAGAGGGGGGGAGGACCCCAGGAGGGGTTAAGCAGTGTTTCTCAAAATCCAGTCCTCAGGGGCCCCCCAACAGGTCAATTTTTAGGATTTTTCAGTATTGCACAGGGGAAACAATTGTCAGTGCTTCAGTGGAGATCCTGGGAAAAATACCTCTTGGTGGGTCTGAGGCGGATTTAGAAAACTGGCTTTGAATTCCCGGAAAGGGGAAAAGACAGAGGAGAGGGCAGACATGTTTTGGGGGGAATACATGGGAGCGGGTTTGATGATAGGCAATCCAAAGAGAAGGGTTTTCAGGGTTTCTTTTTAAGCTGGGAAGGGGAGGAGAGTGATGTGTTGGGCAGATTCCAAGGGGGGTGAACACGGAGAATCTTGGGGCGGGTTGTGTAGGAGCTAAAGAGGAAGCAAGGGGAAGATCCTGTAGGGGCGGAGGTTGGTGGGGGGAGTATCGGGATTTAAGGCAGAGATTTAAAGGGGGGAGAGGTTAGGAAGCCTGTTCAGGTTATCAAATTGAACTGATTTGTGGGGAATTGGGGAGCCCCTGAAGGGGTTTGGCAGAGGGGAGGGCGGGGGGTATTGAGGGGAGGGGGAAAAGACGGGGAGCGGTTTAGAAGGTTTGGGGGGCAGGTGCAAAGGGTGGCCACAGAAAGGATTTTCAGTAGTCTAGGGGGAGAACAAGGCAAGGACCCATTTTTTTTGTCGAATTGAGGTGAATATCGAGAGATATTTTTTTGGGGGAAGTGGAAGGGGAGAAAAGGGGTTTTGGGTGGTGGTTTTAAGGGCAGAGCGGAGTCGAGGATTACCCCCAAGGGAGGGACTTTGGGAACAGGGACGTTGTAACTGTGACGTGAAGAGAATCAGGGGGGGGTGGATAGAAAGGTAAAATGAGAATTCGTTTTCTCCACATTTTAGTTTTAGGAAATGGGGGAAAAAAAAAAGGAGGAAAGGGGCTTGACCGTTTGGGGTCCGGAGAGAAGAGGGTACTCTGGCCAGAGATGTAGGTTGGTGCGTCAAATATAATGGGAGGAAAGCCCTTTTAAGTTATAGCGACCCAACCCAAAAGTGTAGATAGAAAAAAGGACCCAGGACTGACCCTTGGGGGACACCAACAGAGAGTGGCCGGGGGAGGAGGTGGAGCGAGAATGAGAGACGCTGAATGTCCGATCAGTGAGGTACGAGGAGATCCAGGAAAGGACTGAGTCCGTGATGCCGAGGGAGGAGAGGATGTGTAGCAGGAGGGAATGGTCGACAGTGTCAAAGGCAGAGGACAAGTCTAGAAGGAGAAGGACAGAGTACTGGCGTGAGGCTTTAGCAGTTGCTAGGTCATTGGTGACCTTGGTTAGGGCGGTTTCGGCAGTTTCGGCTTTGCTGTCCCCAGTGACTATTGGCCTCCGGGCGGTGCACTTTCCTCTCTGCAGGGAGAGTCTGTAGTGTCGGGGTATAGGGCAGCTGTGAGCGACAAGTGGAGTCTCCAGATAGAAGGCAGGGACATGGCATCTTCTCCACAGACACTGACAGATGATAAGACTCTGCTCGAGGTGGTAATACTGGAGAAGTTCTGCTACTCCATACACTACTGTTACCTGGATACTAGGGTCATATGACTGTTCAGTCTATACAGTTACTCCATGGCAGCCATTGCTATAGTCAGGGATGTGGGCTGTACCATAGAGGCTGCTGCACTGGTGTAATAGAGGTAGAGAGGCAGAATGTATAATACACCTGGTAGATGAGCTCCTGATCACTGTCCTCCTCCCCAGGACTGTGCGGCTGCTGCTGTGTTGTTTCCTGGCTGCTTCTAGTAGAGCAATCAGGATCCTCTGCCATCTTTGTTTGCTGCTATCACTGCGGGGTGAAGATACCGCCCGCCTCGTACTTCTGTGGTGTAAAGGACACTGCTCTTTGTAGGAACAGGGGGTGGAGGTTTTTGAGCTGGTTATTTTTCTATAATGGAGCAGGAAACATGAGCTGCGCTTGCTGTTTTCTAGCTTGTGTGCGCCAGAACAGGAAGACATCCAAACTTCTTATCATAAGAGAACAGCTCTGTTTGCTGTGTGATCACAACAGGATCACTATATCATCCCAGTGTAGTTTCAGATTAAAAATAAAAGAATTCCAAGCTCAGAAACTCAAAGAACAGAGTCTGTTTTTGCATCAGTTAAATTCATTAACAAAGACGGCGCAGAGCCAAGGAGATGCAGGATCTGGTTGACACATCATACCTTGAGATATAATATTATTAGTGAGCATCAAAATGCATTATAACTTATACATCCTGGATGGAACATCACTAATTTGTAGATGTTCCGGACAGAGCACGATAGTAGCTCCTTATCCTCACGGATGTGTAGTTTTGCACTAAGAAGTGAGATAACAGATTCAGTAGAACAGTCTAGAAAACAATCTTTGGTTCTTCACATCCACAAAAACGTTTTTCAAAAAAATTAGCCTAGGTGCACACTGGTGTGGCAGTAACAAACAAACCCAATCCAATATCAGCAGCACACTACTAGCACTAAAAAACTATCAAATGGCACATAGGACTTTTTGGAAAAGCATTTCTGCTACTTAGAATACTTGAAAAATTTGAGGTTCCTAGTTCACATCTTTGATCAAAACTGCCTAAGCCCACCTCCCAATCAGCAAGGGGACCTCAATACAGGTGGGAACCTACACTAACGTTACTTCTCTTTAGGATCTGTTCAGACCTCCACACTTCAGAGAGAGAAGGCTGGAGCTACAAGGTACTCTGCATTGATTTAAAAGCCTGTGCAGGTGGGTGGAGTGCGAGAAACCAACAGGGAGGCAGCCACTCCCCCATACGAACAGTCTAGAAAACAATATTTGGTTCTGCACATCCAAAAAACTTTTTTGAAAAAATTAACATAGGTGCACACTGGTGTGGCTGTAATATATAGATTCAGTAGAATAAGCATGACCCTCTGTAAAGCTAGCAGGAGGCCAAAAACTTCACCTGATCTAGTCTTCAAGTGCAGGGCTTACAAGTCTTGACCTGATTCCCCATGAAAGTGCTTAGGGTGGGCTTCCTGATCACAACAACCTAGTATGGGTCACCAGGGACCTTCTGCTGAATGCAGCTTTAAAGGGGTTGTCTCACTATAAAGATCAGCTTTAAGCATGTAGCAACCGCTGATTGAAGAGTTGTTCCAAATAAATTGCTTTATTTTTTTGGGCTTTGCTGAGATCAGATAAATCAGCTCTGAGTGCACAGAGGCTTCTCTAAGTCAACAGCCTGCTCTCCCCTTCTCTTCCAGCTCTGTCTTATATGATAGCAGGTATGACATCACAGCATGCCTGAGAACAAACATATAATTAGTCGCCTTTGTTTTCTTTGAGCTCTGTAGCTCTCTGCACCTATAGATAACATCTCCTGCTCTCATGTCTGTGCTATCAGAGGAGCTGTGAAGAGCTGATCTGTTAATCACTGCTATAGAGCCACACACAGCGTGGCCAGTAAGTGACAGGATGCATGAATCTGAATCTCCTTTTGGCTCAGTGATACAGCCTGGCGAGAAAACCCCTTTAAGTTTCCAAAAAACATAACAATTAAAACAGCTTAGTAACACAAATATAATTACCTTTACTATTAGTGGTTGGAACGGGTGGTTAATTATTTTGCTAGCTTAGGGGGAAAACCTTGTGAATGTATCATACCAGTGGTGCGCAACTGAACCCATCTGAAGTTGAACTTTTCCAAGACCCTCCCATTACCTTAGTCCTATGATGTGAAATATTTATAAAACTTTTAAACATAAGCATGAACTCAACGTTTGCGCATCACTATCTTAGACACTTTCCGTAAGGACACTTTTCTTACACCTAGGTCCATATCTGCAAACTACCTTTCTATGTATCTTCTTAGCTGTAGTCTGGAAATTTGTGTTGGTAATTGGAAAGGCTTCTGGTCATCGAAAAAACAAATGCATACACAGCAACATGTACTCATACTTTCCAAGCCTGGACAGTTGTATGTAGTCTACTTGCAGATATTGGAAGGTGTATAAGGGTCATGATGAGTTTCTGTGAGGTCTTGGTGGTGAGTCCAATATTGTGCTGAGCGCAGACTAGTCATCTTTGTGTGAATTGGGATGCTATGATGCTGAATCCTGGGACACACCATTTCTTGTTACCAGATCAAACATGGCTGTTTTAGACTGGTGTGTTACTCCATGAGTGGTTTGAGCCATCGTGGGAAAAAGGGAACAGGGAAGACAAAGCACATGGCAACTTTCCCAAAGCCCTTCAGCATTTACTGTCCCTGTTCAAGGTCCATGTCTCTTTTTCTTCTTTACTTGTTAGTGTTTTCAGTATGGCGAGCAGGGCTGTGGAGTCAGTGCCCATTTTGCAGGAGTCAGGGTCGTTATAAAATGGACCAACTCTGACTCCCAAAATATATAATAAATTGGTGCAGTAAGTTCAATGCAGTGCGAAGAGCAAGAGGAATTGCATCTTGGCAGTTCCACTGTTCCCATATCTTAAGCCTAATCAAATGAGGAGCTTAATTTTGAAAAGTATATGGATGACATGCAGCAAGCAAAGTATTACCGCAGGGGAAAAGATTCTGCTCCCATAGCAAACACATTGACCAGATTTCTGCAAAATTTTTCACTTGCTTTCAAAGAAGTAGAAGAGTTCAACCATTCATCAAAACTGACTGCGCATGAGGCAATTCCTTTATACCCTGAGATTGTTAGAGGTGTTGCCCATGTGGTCACCGCTTCGCCCCCAACCCTAGTTAGTGTAGAGAGCCAGTTCCCTAGCCTGGAAATAATTAGATCTTGAGGTCATCTATGAAGGATCTGATGGAGGAGATAGTATTTCTCAGAACAAATTCGTAGATTCCACCAATGTTATTCAGGATGTTTTTGTTGAAAACTGTTTTCTTTCCCACTTACTGCAGCGTTTTTCATATTTACAATTTATTAAAGATTTTTATGTTCCAAAGTTGTATCCAATAAATATATCTTACAAGCAAAAGGGTAACAATGTTTAGAATTTTTGACTTTGAGTCTCCATATCTCACCATCCACTACAGCTTTGAACGTGAAATTGTCTATAAAATTATGGTAATCATCTTGGCTATCTCATACATAACTATGACCTGCAACTATGTAGCATAGGCAATTGTTCGAGCAGCCATGAAGAAGAGTTCCCAAGAAAAGATAAGCAACATCATCTAGCTCACTGATGGTGATCTCTCAGTCAAGAAAATTGCCAAACTGTATCATGTGAGGCTATGACAGCTAGAAGAATATGACATGAAGTCCATCTGTCCATTCAAAAAGCAAAAGGTGGATGTCCAGGCAAAATACCAACAAGTCGGATCATCAAAAGGTCTATCAGTTCTAAAGCGACAGACACGGCAGTGGAGGTGGCTCATAGGCTTCGTAAGAGTGAGATCACAGACGTCCATGTAGCACACATTACACAGGTCTGGAATGATGGCCCGACAAAAGGTGAAGAAGCCTCGACTTCAATCTCTTCAAAAGAAGCGTTGGCTCGAGTCTGCAAAAAAGTAAGAAAAATGGAAGATTGGAAACAGGTGATTTGGAGTAATGAGATGATGGATCAAATATGTTTGGAAGAGTCAAGGGAAAAGGGGACTAACAGATCGAGAAGCTGGAAGTACTGTCAGGTTTGGTGAGGAAGCCTGATGATATGGTGATGTTTCACAGCCAAAGATGTTGGATACTTGACCAGGATTGATGTTGATCTCAATACTGAGTATCCTACAAGATGAGTTACTTCATACACTCGAGTACTATGGGTATGAAAAGGATGACAATAGGTTCAAGCAGGACAACGACCTGAAGCAGACATCAAGATTGGAGAAGGAATGGTTCTATGATAATGAAGTAGAGTTCCTGGATTGGCCTCCACAGTCCCTGGCCTGAAACCCAATCAAACACTTATGGGTAGAGTTGAAGAAAAAGCTGTATTTGTACCAAATCCAGTATGCACCAACATTGGAAACATGTAAAAGGGGCTTGATTTAATAAGTTTAAAAAAAAATGGTGACAGATTCCCTTTAAATATACATTTTTTAATATTTTTTTGTTATTTCTTTTTAATTTTCCATATCACTTTCAATATTTTTGAATAATTCTTAAGTCCTGCAGTATTCACTTTGGCCACTAGGCCTTGTTTGCACTGCTTTAACAGCAGTCACAGAGATACTTTACAGCAGCTTCATGCACATAGGAGTCTTAAGATAGTTTCTGTCCCATAGACTCAATAGGAGAGTTTTCTAGTTATGCTCTGTGACCTGGGAAGAAAGGGAGGGGAGAGGGGGAGCTGTGACATCTCCTCTTGTGATTGGTGGATCCTGTGTTATCTGTACACATTGGTGTCTCCTTTCAGTTTGACCCTGCTTTTACTGATAATGAGCACACTGCTGAAAAGCTCTCTGAACAAAACAGGAAGTGTCGGACTATTATTAGGCCTAGTGGCCAAAGTGAAAACTGCAGGACTTAAGAATTATTCACAAAATACTGGAAGTGATATGGAAAATTAAAAAAACATAACCAAGGGGGCGTGGCTTGGACATGGCGGCGTGAGGACGCATCTACACTGGGCTCCGCTAAGAATCACCTTCTCTTTGGCTTGCCTGCACTCCCAGCCATGGGAAAAGTTTCCAATAAGAAGGGAATCAAGTCCCTGGTTCACCTCTCCTCACCTCAAGGGGATATCGGGGCTTACTTTACGCACCCGCCTCTGAATCCTCGGCCGGAATCAGCCTGCGGCCCTTGTCAACATGGCGGCGGCGCCACGTGCCCGGAGCCTCGGCGCGCAGCAATGTGCTCTTCTTCTGCAAGCCGGGACTCGGCACCTGAACAAGGGGACTTACCCGGCACTCCGCGGGACCCGCATCCATCCGTCTGCCTCCGGTCTGTCTGGGAAAGTGGTGGAGAGGACCGCTATCATCTGGCAGGTACGGGCGGCGCCGGCGCCTCCGGCCCTTCTCCTCCAGTTAAGGCGCGGCAGCAGGACCTAGCTCAGGCTGCACAGCGGCTCCCTCCTGCAGCGGGACCCCTGCCCTCTGATGCCGGAGGACGCTCCCCTACTTCACCCCCGGCAACCAGCTCGTCTCAACAGGCACAGGCTACACGTGGTGCTGCAGGAGGACTCGCGGGTCCACTCTCCTCCATTGCCTCACCAGATGCAGGTACGGGGCAGGGGACTGGGGATGCCACTCTCCTTAAGACATGACACTGCTTGCCTCCCCTACTGCATCTGCAGGGACCCCCACCTCCCAAAATTTGTCTAGCACCTTGTTAACCCCCCTTTTCTCCAGGCCTGCAGCAGGCCCTTCAGGCTTTGGAGCCCTTTTGGGACTTCCTGCCCCCCCTCTAAACACCCTTCTCTTTTTGGCCGAGAAGGCCCGCAGTCCCAGGGCCTTTTTCTCCGGTGGCAAACCCCAAATACTGGTTACACCAGCTACCGTTCTGCAAATTATTCTCCCCACACTCGCCAGGATGTGATTTCCAAACCCACCCCAGCTCAGTCTCATGCTTTGGCCCACTAAAACTTCGGGATGGTATATCTCCTTTGGGTCAACCTTCACCCAGGGGTCAACTGGTTCACCTGGGGGGCCCACCCAACCCTCATTCGCCCCCCCGGGTTTGTGTGCCTCTTCCTATATCCAGCCCAGCTGGGCATGGACTTGGGGCCAACAATGTTAAAATTGTCCCCCCATTTTTCATAAATACTGAATGACTGTGCCAAGTTCCTTTGACCCTGAGCCCTCTTTTTGGCCCCCCCAGGCACTTAGTGGGGCAAGGGGTGGGGAAAGAAGACCTCCCACGCGGGCCCAATCTGGCCAAATTTAATGGCGTCGATCCACCCTTTAAAATGATTTTTCCGGGCCCCGCCAGATGCTTTGAATGTAAAAAAGATTTGCGGTGTTCGTGGGAATTGAAGGTTTAATTCAAAAGTAACTACATCGAAAAGGGCGCAAGAATGTCTACAGCTCTATACAAGCTTCAATTGACGAGGGGGGCATCAATCTGGTCAGATTTCCAACTTAACAGCAGCTGTGCCCTAGAAAATGGGGGAATCGCCGCAAAACCCTCAAATCCGGGGGGCTCCCTAAATCTGTTAGCCACCGACATAAAACCCGGTGCTGACCATATTTTCAATGATCTTTGGGATGCCCTCCCAATATTTTATATCGAGATGAAGAGCTCATGGGCGTTGCGCCCCCCCTGCCTTGGAAATCCGAACGCCCAGGACGTTTTTGTGAACCCACTTCTACCAACTTAAAAAAGACATTTGAGAAGAGCTCGCCAAAAAACAGAGGATCTATTTTGGGATGCCCTTGCTGTTGAAGGGATCTGTCCAACACACTTTGGCGCAAAGAGCGGCATTAAAAACCCTTTGTTACAAGTACTAAAGGAAAGGGAACATTTTGTATCGCTGGGGATTCCCCCTTCGCCCTCATTGTTCGCAATGGGACAAAAAAATCTCAATATTTCCCCAGTGAATCCCTTTTTCTCCAGGTCTGAACATTCAAATGTTGTTCTGCCCCCCTTGGGCCCCAGCTTTACAGGCGTCAATGGGTCCCCCTTCAACGGGTCGGGCTCCTTCCGAGAAAACCCCCGCAAAAGGCACATCCTACTGACTCTTCGTCAGTGAAAAACCCTACCTGATCTTTTGTATAGGACTTGTGGGGATTCTTTTTCCCTTTACATCGTTTTGGTCTTAGATTTATTCCATCTTGTTCACTAGTAGTTTTTGTAACTGACCACTAGGGGTTTTTCGGGCCCCCTTCCCTGAAATTTGGGGAATTTATTGGGGCCTCTTTACAATTTTAATGTTTACTTTTTCCTTGGGCCCGGGATTCTTCTTAGGATTTATCATTATTGCCTAAGGAATTTACTGCTTATTTTTTTTGCGTGTTGCAGTTTTTTTTACCCTTTCAAAATGTTTAAAACTCCCCCTTCTTCTCTTCTTCTCCTTTTTGCGGGAATTTTAAGGGGAGCAGGGGTTTCCCAAATTTTTTTTCACTCTCTTAAGTTGTCGGAGCCCTGTTTTGAGATGCCCTTTCTATACATTTCCTTTTTCCCCCCTCCCAATAGGTTTTTAGTCCCAAATTTGGTTTATTTTAGCCGGGGACTACTGATCTGATAGTCAACACATTAGACCCAGTGGGGCTTTTTCTTTCCGCTTATTGGTATCCCCCCCTCCTTTTTTTTTTTTCTTTTTTTTTCTTTTCCCCCCTTTCCCCCTTCCTGATTCATTTTGTCTCAATGTTTTCCCTAACATTTGTTTCTTTTAAATGCAAGGGTCTCAATTTTTCCGAGAAGCGGTCTCAGGTTTTATATAATTTCCAAAAACGCAAAACCAGATTGCCCTTCTTTTTAGGAAAACCCCTTTCAAAAAAGATCATGCACCAGTTTTACGTAACAAAAATTTTACTAAATGGTTTTGCCAACAACCCTGGTCCCGGTCCAAGAGGGGGGCCCTAGCTTTGCATAGAATCTTTGGGGCATCGGTCGGGATTGCTGGGGAGACCTGCGGGCCCGTTATATCATTTTGTCTTTTGTTGTCGAAGGCCAGGGTTTCACTCTGGTTTAAACCTATGTCTAACAGGGTAGGTACCCTTTTTCCAAACTTTGGCGGATATTTAATTCCCCTGGGGCGATTTTTTGGAGGGGATTTTTTAATTTAACTTTAGACCCTACTTTAGACAATTCTTCAGGTAATCTGCTCTTTTTACCCTTTAAAACGGGTTTGGAGGGTTTTTAAAATTTTTTTTCCAAAATTTGCGATTCCGGCGTATTTACACCGTGTGTAAAGATTTTACCTTTTTGTCAGCTCCGCACACCCCCTTGTTGATAGATTTTACTGGTCTTCTGGTGTCTCCCCTTGGGTCTCTTTGTCTCCCTAGGCAAAAAATTTGGGGCGATCATGATTTTTACTGCTCGTTTTTTATCCCTTCCTTCTCTAAAGGGGGTTGGTCATGGCGCCTCAATGATCTTTTTCTTTTCACACGGGTTTGTGTCTCGACCCTCACGCTCCATTGAGCCCTTTCCCGTGGACCATTCGGATCACTTCTCCTTGTTTCAGTGGGAAGCGCTCAAAAGGTACAAAGGGCGCCCTGATCAGGCATGGGGCGAGACTGAAGAAGAAGGGCTTCTAATTGCAAGCACGAAAAAAAGTAGAGGGTCTTTAAATAAACACAAACAGGCCCCTTATCCCCGGGGGGTATTTGCAGATCTCTCACAGCTTTTTGGATACACGTTTTTTTAGAATTCTTGTGGAAAACGTCCCGCAAAGGGTTCGCCAAAATTTTGAATGCGATAACAAACGGGTGCTGTTAGCTAGGGTCGCAATAATTGCAAAGGGCTCATATTTCTTGCATTAAGTCCCCCTTAGGGAACATGGTCCACAGACCTCCGTAATAAAATTTCCTTTCACCATTTTATTCTAACCTGTACAAAATTCGATCCCCCCTTTTTCCCGCTGGATCGCCTTGCTATGTCCCGCTTTTTTAATACCAGAAGCAGTGGTTACCGAGTAGCTGCCTTGGGCATTCGGAAATCCTTCAGTTATTTGTATCTCCCGGGGGGGGAAAGAATCCGCCCGGGTGGCTTCACTATAAATTTTTAAGGTGTTTCAGGGGCCCCTTTTTCCCCTTTCTGGTAGGCATTTAATTTTTAATTTGCCGATAGGCCTTTCCCCCCCAATCACTCTGCCATCGCTGTCCTCCCCAAACGGGGGAAGGACCCTCGTCCTGTGCGTTATCGTTGATTCCCTTTTTTAAATGGGACTCAGAATTTATGCTAAAATACTAGGACAGGTTGAAACCCCTTCTTCCGAGCTTGATTCACCCCATCAGGTGGGCTTGTCCCGGGGAGGGGGGGCCCGCGCAAAACCCTGAAAAAACCTTGATTTTACAATTGCACAGGGCCCCTAAGACTCCCTTAATGGTCCTTGCTGGATGCGGAGAAGGTTTAGGGGTAGGTCCCCTCTTTTGTTCCCAAAAATTATGGCCCTCATAACTCCCCGTCGCGCAACTCAAGATTAATGGTTCCCTTTCGGACCCCTTTTGTATCTATAATGGCCTCGGGAGGGTGTCCCCTTTTTGCCCCCTTTTTTCGTTCTGGTTATGGAAAACCTGCTGTGCCTTTTGCTCCAACCCGGGCTCAGGGGGCTCCTATTGGGGAAAATTTACAAATGCTCCGCCTTTGCGATGCCTTTTGGTCTACTGACGGATCCGTGGGCCCCGATGCCGCCCTGAGTCTGGTGGAGCGCATCGGAAACTGGTCGAAATTTAAAATTAATGTCCCCAATCCGAGGCTCTAAGTATTGGGCCCACCGCAATTCCCCAATGTTTAAAAAAAATTTCCCACCCATTCTTTTGGCCATCCTCTGGTATCACCTATCTGGGTTCAAAACCCCCGAGGATTTCTGGGTCTTTCCCCTTAATTTTTAGTCATTTTTACAACAATTCCTCGGGTCTAAAGGGTTTGGGAAAAAAAGAAATTCCCTGGTTTGGAAGGGTGAGCGTTCTTAAAAAAGCGATTCCCTCTTTTTCTCTACCTTCTTCAAACAATTCCTATTTACATCCCTAACGTGTTTTGGAGCCGTGTCCAACGTATTTTCACAACCTTCATTTGGTCCTCTAATCGGCCAAGATTGGCTTACGCCACACTAACAAGGCATAAATCGGTTGGGGGGATGGGCGTTCCAGATTGTAAAAGATACTATATGGCCGCGGCTTATGCCCATGTCCTGGACATGGTGTGCCCGGGGGGTGGCAAATTGTGGACCCAGTTGGCCAGATCAGTCTGTCCCTTGTCCCTTGCTTCGCTCCCTTGGATCTGGACTCAGTCTCTAGTAGCCAAATATCCAACCTCTTTCACGACCCAACATACCTTGGCTACGATTATCTCCTATAAAACCTCCTATAACTTAATTGATCGGACGGGGCCACTGCATCCCATAGTTGATAACCCTGCCTTCCCTCTTGGCCTTGGGGTTCCCTCCTTCCTTGGGTTTTCTAAGACACGTCCTCTTCGCTTCTATAGCCTGGCTCTTGGTTCTGACATTCTCCCATTTCGGTCCCTTCCTCCAGAGATGAAATCCAGCTCTTCATCTTTTTTTCAATATGCCCAGTTACGGCACTTTTTTAACACTCTCAAACATGTTGGTGACATTAGGTGACCTCTTTTGCACTTTGAGCAGATGTGCCTCCTCGAGGCCCCTCCGCGGCCCATGATTTCTTCTCTCTATAGGGAACTATCCTCTGAACACAAGTCTTCGCTCCGAGCTTACTGTAAAGCTTGGGAAGACGAGATTCATAAGTCATTCTCACAGGCCCAATGGCTACAATGCTTTACTCTGTCCCATAAGGCAGTGATAGCCTCCAGAGCACAGGAGACAAGTTTTAAAAATTCTCTCAAGGGTACGGGTTCCCTATCTTGTGCATAAGTGGTTCCCCTCTGTCCCAATACTTTTTGGCGCGTGGTCTGGAAGTGGGCACCATGGTGCATATTTGGTGGAATGCAGGTCCCTCAAAAATTTTTTGGGATAACAATTTTTTATGTCATCAGAAGCTAACCTTTTTCTCGATCCCCAAAAACGCCTGAAGGGGCTCTTCTTTTTATGTTTGATTCTTCGATTTCACCTATAAGAATCGCTTCTACGCCACTTATTGCAAGCCGCCAAAACCGTTATCCCAAGGTATTGGCGGTCTTCTGAACCGCCTACCATTAGGAATTGGTTTTCTGAGGTCTCTAAAAACATATCTCAGGGAAGAGCTTTTGCTTCTTCTGAGGCCCAGGTACCCAACTCCTCAGACATGGGACCCTTGGTTTTCCCCTTCCCAACATTCCTCCACACTTTCGGGGCTCTAAAACGACAGGATTGGAATTAATTTGTAGTTTGCTTTTCTTCCCGTCATGGGTTTTCTCCTGGGCCTTTCCATTCACCCCTTACCTCCCCTCCCCCCCCCTTTTTTTTTTTCTCATCACCTTCTTCTTTCCTTCCCTTCATTGAATTTAATTCCATTTTTAGTTTACTTATTAATTCAATTATGTTGTATTATATTATTTCTGAGTTATTATATCTATTTATTGTACACTACATTTTCATCTGTATAATCTGTATTTTTGAAAGGTATCATAATTTTGTTTACGTACTCATCACGCTATATTAGCCTGTTGGCCCATATTTCTTCTTATGATTGTACTTTCTTGGTTTTAGGAGACCTTCCTGTCCCCCCTTGTTGAATGTCGATTTTATCGCTTACTTCCTAATAAAGCTCTTTGAATCAAAAAAAAACATAAACCAAAAATTTCTAAAAAAGTGTTCAACATAAAAAATGTGAGTTAAACAATAAGTCATTTTTGATGACACATTCCCCTTTAACTGATAATCCCGGGTACCCTCCGACTTTACATCGTTCCGACTTACATACGTCCCCTATTTACAACGGAATTTAAGGGGCTGGCTGACATTCAACACTGAGTCACGCCCCAAAGATAACCAAGTGCCAGCATGCCACACTGCACATGAATCAAACTTAGTGAAAATCTCAAAAAAAGGACAACAGCAAAACAAAATAAAAACCCCCTCCTACCAAAACTAAAAAAATTTTTTGCTGGAATTACATTTAATAAATCTACCTGTTCCAACTTACATACAGTTTCAACTTAAGGACAAACCTACAGTCCCTATCCTGTTTGTAACCCGGGGACTGCCTGTATAGAGGTATTGGTTTGGCCTTCACCACCTCAATATAGGTAACTGCTGCATATCCATTGTAACACCTACCATCTGAGCCAAACCTCAATCCATCCACAAAGAGCTTATCTTCTGGGTTTGCTTGTGGCTGATCCCTTAACCCTGCTTTTTCTTGTGACATTAATGCATGGCTTGGGTAGGTACCACCTTTAGTCCAATCCCTGTTCAAAAGCACCAGAGATTCTGTGATTGTGAACGGACCACTATACCATCCCAGTGTGTTTCTAAATTAAGAAGGAAGAATTCTAAGCTCGACGGAGTGTAGGCAAAACCCCAAAACACAGATTCTGCGGCAAATTCTGGTTGATTAACCCCTTAACGACCTTGGACGTATGCATACGTCCTGAGGATCGGGCGAACTCTAAAGCAAGTTCGCGCGATTCGCGCGAGGTGTCAGCTGTATATTACAGCTGCCCATCCCTCAGTCGCCCCGACCCCGATCGCTCCGGGGGGTGGGGCGGTTAACCCCTTAATTATCACGACCATGGGGTTTCGCAATAACTAAGAGAGACGCAGGAGGAGATCGCTCCTCCTGCGTCGTGTCGGCGGCAGCACGCACCAAATGGGGCGATCCTGCAGCTCCTGCCTTCTCCCCGACACCCGGAGGGCAGAGAATGCCTTCCGGTTGTCTGTGACGTCACGATGCCGGCTGTGCCCGTGGGCATGGCCCAGCATCGTGACTGACCGTTGTCATAGGAACCAGTCATAGCAACAAGCTATGCACTGATTCCTATTGAATGAGAGATCTAAAGCTCTCTCATTCAAATCCCCTATGGGGAACAGTAAAAAAAAATTGTGGAAAAGTAAAAAAAAAAGTGAAAAACATTAAAACATAAACACAAAAAATAAAATAAAACACTACACCGCCCTTTTTCCCCTTTACAAACGCAATCGCCCCAAAAATTATCAAAAATAAATAAAGAACCCTTATTTGTTATCGCCGCGTGGTTAACGACCTGCCCTATAAATCTATCATTTAAAATTTTCCCGTATGGTGAACGCCGTAAAAAAAAAAAAAAAAAACAAACACAGAATTAAGATTTTTGTTCATCCCACAGCACATAAAATGGAATAAAAAGTGATCAAAAACTCCTATAAACGCCAAAGTTGTACCAATTAAAACATCCATTCATCCTGCAAAAAAAAAAAGTCCTAACAAAGCTCTGTATACGGAAAAATGAAAAAGTTATGGCTCTCAGAAGATAGTGATGCATAAATATTCTTTTACACACTAAAAACACTTTTTTTTTTAAAGTGCTTCAACATAAAAAAACTATAATAAATTGGGTATCGCCCATAATCGTATCGACCCACAGAGTAAAGCTAACTTGCTACAGATACTGCACAGTGAGCGCTGTAAAAATAAAAAAAAAACACTACTAGATAGCAGTATTTTCTTCATCTGCCTCCCAAAAACGGATTTAAAACTGATCAAAAAGTCGTGTCCCCCAAAAAATGATACCAATAAAAACGTCAACTCATCCCCGCAAAACACAAGCCTGTATACAGCTCCATAACACAGAAAAATAAAAAATTATGGCTCTCAACTATGGCAAAAGCAAAAATGTGTTTCCTGTTTGAATAAAAGTGTTTTTTATTGATAAAAGCAGTAAAAAATAAAAAATATACAAAAATTTGGGGATTGCTGTAATCGTATCAACCTCTGAGTAAAGCTAGCATTCATATCTAACGCAGAGTGACCGCTATAAAAAATAAAAATAAAAAAAACTACCCAAGATTGCTGTATTTTGTTCAAAACGCTTCCCCAAAAACCTTAATAAAAAGTGAACAAAGTGTTTTTATGCACCCCATAAGGTACCAATAAAAGCATCAATTCACCCCGCAAAAAACAAGGCCCTACACAACTCTGCACACAGCAAAATAAAAAAGTTATGACTGTCAGAATAGGACAACATAAAAACGCAATTTTTTATAGACCTATTTCTATTGTGTAAAAAGTAAAAACATAAAAAACTATATAAAATTTATACCATTGCAATTGTATCGACCCCCATAAATAAAGTTTCACATCATTTACACTGCACGGCGAAAAGCTGTAAAATTGAAGCCCAAAAAACAATTGTGGAACTGCGTTTTTTCCTCCCCCATTTTCATGGCCCCATGCTAAAAAAAACTATGGAACACCTGTGCACCCAAAATGCACTATACACCCCTATATGAGATCCATGAGGGGTGTTGAATCTAAAATGGGTCGACTTCTGGAAGATTTCACCTGTTCTGGTTCTTTGGGCTTTGCAAATGCGACAAGGCCCCACCAAAATCTCGTCCAAAAGCCAAATACGCTCCCTCCCTTGTATGCCCTGCCATGCGCCCAAACAGCAGTTTTTCACACCCACATGTTTGGGTATGCCGAACTTGGAAGAAATTTTCTTAACAAAGTTTTGGGGTTCTTTTTTCCAGGATTCCTTGTAAATATGAAACATTTTAAGCTAAAATTGCAGATTATTGGAAAAATTTTTTTTAATTTTCACAGCCAATGCAAAAAAAAATGGTGAATCACCTGGGGGGTCGATATACCATACACACCTGTAAAAACCCTTTAAAGGGGGTTAGTTTCCAAATATGGGTCTTTTTTAGGGTGTTTATTGTTTTAGCCCCTTAGGGCCTCTTCAAACCGAAAGCGCCTAAAAAAAAATTTGCTTTAAAAAAATAAACCCCCAACCCCCAAGGGTCTCCTCCTATTCGGGCTTATTTTTGAGCCAATAATGACTGGGGCCCATATGGGATATTTCTAAAAAGGGCGCCCCTGGGGGAAATTATTTTTACATTGCATTTACCTAGTCACTTTTCCCCTATTCCATGAATAAGGAAAATATTGAAAATCTGCAACAATATAAAATTTTGAAATTTCCCCTCCACTTTGCTTTAATTTCTGTGAAATACCTAAAGGGTTAAAAACTTGCTAAACACTGTTTAAATACTTTAAGGGGGCTAGTTTTTTTTAATGGGGTCATTTATTGGGGATCTAACATACAGGCCCCTCAAAGCCCCTGTCAGAACGGGCTGGTCCCTAAAAAAAATGTATATTGCAAAATTTTCTTGAAAATTGAGAAAATTGCTACTAAATTTTTTAAAACCCCCTAAATGATATAATAAAAAAAAGGGGCATTTAAAAAAGAGCCAACCATAGTGGACATATTAGATGCTAGTTATAAACTATTTTTTGGTGAATAATTTTTGTCTTGCACAAGAAATTTTTTAACTTTTAAAACACAGATTTTTTACATTTTTCATGAATTTTTTATATTTTCACAAAAAACAAGGGTTGTATGGATAAAAATTTTTTTACTAACTAAAGCCAAAAAGTACACAAAAACAATCCAGAACACATGGATAGGGAAAAGTGTCAAAATTATTCTCACATAAAGTGACCATCCAATTTCAAAAATAAGGCTGTGTCAGTAAGGGCCCAAAAATGGGTGGCCAAGGGTTTTGCAACTCGCATCAATTTTTAAATTTCAGTAGCAAATAAGGAAAAGAGCCAAGGAGGAGACGTTTTTCTGACACATCCTAAACTACTAAACCATCTGTCATCTAATATTATTAGCTATCCGCGAACTGCATCATAACCTACATATACTACCTGACACATCACTAATATAGAGAAGCTCCAGCACGTGGGCAGAGCGTGATAGCAGCTTTTCATTCTCATGGATGTGTTGCCTTGAATTAAGAACTTAGATAACGTATTCAGTAGAATAAGCAGAACACTCAGTAAACCTAGCAGGAGGCCCCAAACCACAATTTACTCAAGTCCACGTAATTTGTATCCCAGCTTTAAGTTATGAGACACTTGTGTCATTCTCACCTT
>JAODAL010052000.1:0-26287 GCA_025379985.1 Phyllomedusa bahiana
TTTTTTGGTGTTCTACGTATGGGGAGTCTCCAATCCTGAAAAGACTCACCCCGGGGCACCGGCCTGTCCCCGGTCCGGTTCACAACCAAGGATTCTATCAAAATAATTAAAGATCCCTAATTAACCCCAAATAGTCCCAACCCTTTGTTGCCACAAGTGGGGAACTTTACCCTTGGCAATCCCCTAATGTGGTTTTTGTTTGGAGCATGGCAGGGGTAAAGGGAGGGAGCGCTTTTTGGTTTTTGGAAGCAGATTTTGGGGGGCCATGTCGCTTTTGCAAACCCCCCCAAAAGTACCAGAACAGGGTGAAACCTTCCAGAAGTCGCCCCTTTTTGGATTCAACACCTCGGGATCTCATATAGGGGCTTTTCTTGCTTTTTTGTGCACAAAGGTGTTCCTGTTTTTTTTCAGTTTTTGGGCTATGAAAATGGGGGAAAAAAAAGCAGTTCTCCTTTGTTTTTTTGGGTTTTTCATTTTAAATTTTCAATAGCCAAAGCAGAAAAAAGACAAGGGGGCGAATTAGTGAAATCGTCTAAAAATATAAAAAAAAAAGGTGGAGTTCTCACCTGAAGGGTTGTGTGTATTGTAGGGCACAACAATCAAAAAACATGTAGGGGTTTTTTAACCCTTCTTCGGCAGCCAGGTTCTTTCCAGCGATCCTGGGATGGGGAAAAAAGCATGCAACAAACAAAAAGGGTTTGTCCCGGCGACGTGGTTAAAAGGGGAATGAATTGTAAAGGTGGTAATAAAATCTTCTGAATTTTATTTCAAAAACAGTAAGGATATTTTTCCAAAAAACTGTTTAAAAAACATCCCTACCAATGCGTTTCGCGCTCAATTTAGCGTTACAGGGTAATATAAAATTTTTTTTTCCCCCATTTCATTTTTAACCAAAGTATCCCCCAAAAGGGTTTCTTGATTACGTCAATCACTTCATTAACAAAAAAAAATTCTCATTGGATCAAAAAAACTGTAATCTTTTTCTATTAAAATTCCCCTTTGCTCTGAAACTCTGCGTCCTCTGTGCAGTTTTTTCTTAACCTTTTAAACTTTAAAAGAGATTTCGGGAAAAAAAAATTTACCCCGAGCAATTTTCTAAAGATGCGGTATTAAAAAACACGAAAAAAACCCCAGAAAAAATGTTTGTAAATAAGAGTAAAATTACAAAAAAAAAAGTGTTGTCCAAAAATTAAATTGCACTCATTAGCAGTATAACTCGTTAAACAAAAAAATTTGAAAAACTTGGAAATATTTGGTACCTACTAAAAAAGGACCCTTTTTGGGGGCCCCAAAACCTTATTTTTAGAGGGCCCCCAATTTAAAAAATTTATAGCCCTCTAGTGGATTTAAATCCGCAGAGAAATAGTAAAACATTTCTGGGTTGTGGGGGTAGCATGTGGAATTACAAGTGTCTTTGTTGCAATATGATTTGTCTACTAATCAAATTACATCGGTTTTTTCCAAACCCCTACATTTTATAAAATACCCTCTTTGTGTAAGATTCATTGTAAATTTTTGTTTTGAATGTGTGTGCCGACAACGTATGCGGTAGAATACCTGCCCCCTTACGTCAGGCTAAAAGGCCTCGTGCCTGGTAAAGAGGGGGATGTAAAAAAGATGTCGTCGCCATGTAAGGAATTCCCCCCAACAAGATTTAAATGTTTAAAAATAATCGCGATAGATTTTATTCCCCGAAGATTGTCCCAAAAAGGATTCCAAACACTCAAAAAACGCGGGGGTTTTGGATTTTAGACTCCGACTTTATTAGAGGTTGAATGATGCCACTGAATTAATACGTGAATATTAAAAAAATGAATTTTATGTTTGTTGAAAATAGATGCACTTGAACACGTGTCAAAATTTTCATTTATAGAGCTCTTTTATTTTTAAATAATTAAATAGGATTAATACAAAAAAAATATAAGAAAAGTTGTATTTGGAAATTATGATGTATTTTATTTGTTCAAAAGGTTTCCTTTTTTTTTTTTTTTGGTTGTGTCGCCTCTTGGAGGATTCGCCACACCCATCTCCTGATATCCTCTTGTTTTTTAGATTATGCAACAGTCTTCCTGTGACCCCTGCACTCATCGGGGGATGGGTGTGGTGATCCTCTGGGAGTTGGCATAGTCGAAGTAGTATTAGTTTTTTTTTTTTTTAAAAGCACTTGGAGAGTTAATTTTATGATGCCTTTGGATTGACAGTTTTCTGATCCAATGAGATTTTGTTGTTAATGAAGTGATTGACGTAATCAAAAACCTATTGGGACATACTTTGTGTTATAAATGAGATGTGGAAAAAAGTTTTACATTACCTCTGATGAAGCGCTAAGTTGGAGCGGCGAAACGCGTTAGATCTATGTATGTTTTTAATCAGTTTAGGATAATATCCTTACTGTTTTAGAAATAAATTTCAGAAGTTTTCTATATAACAGCTTTCATCATTGGCATTTACTTATAATCCACGTGCGCTGGTTCGCCATTTTTGTTTGTTGCATTCTTACAATGTTCGCCGTACGGGACAAAAAACAGGATTACTTTACTATGTGGTCGGTACAATTACAATGATATACATTTTATATAGTTTTTTTATGTTTTATTACTTTTACACAATAGAAATAGGTCTATAAAAAATTGCGTTTTTATGTTGTCCTATTATGACAACCATAGCTTTTTTATTTTTCTGTATATGGAGCTAATTATGGGCTTGTTTTTTGTGGGATGAGTTGACGTTTTTATCAGTATCATTATGGGGTACATATGATGCTTTAATCACTTTTTATTAAGGTTTTTGTGAGGCATTTTGAACAAAATACAACATTCCTGGTAGTGTTTTATATTTTTATTTTTCACAACGGTCACCGTGCAGTATAAATGAAATTCTAGCTTTACTCAGCAGGTTGATACGATTACAGTGATACCAAATTTGTATATTTTTTTTCATGTTTTACTGCTTTTACACAATAAAAACCCTTTTATTCAAAAAGGAAAACACGTTTTTGTATCGTTGCAGATGAGAGCCATAACTTTTTTATTTTTCTGTGTACGGAGCTAAGTAGGGGCTTGTTTTTTGTAGGATGAGTTGACGTTTTTATTGGTATCATTTTTTTGGGGACAAGACTTTTATCAGTTTTAAATCTGTTTTTTGGAAGGCAGGGTGAAGAAAATACTGCAATCTTATTAGTGTTTTTTGTTTTTATTTTTAACAGCGCTCACTGTGCAGTATCCATGACAAGTTAGCTTTACTCTGTGGGTCGATATGATTACGGCGATACCCAATTTATATAGTTTTTTTATGTTGAAGCACTTTAAAAAAAAAAGTGTTTTTATTGTGTAAAACAATTTTTATGCATCGCTGTCTTCTGAGAGCCATAACTTTTTTATTTTTCCGTATACAGAGAGGTGTAAGGACTTTTTTTTTGCGGGATGAACTGACGTTTTAATTGGTATAAATTTGGTGTTTATATGAGTTTTTGATCGCTTTTTATTCCATTTTATGTGCAGCGGGATGAACAAAAATCGAAATTCTTTGATTGTTTTTTTTAAAAAATTTTTAACAGTGTTCACCGTACGGGTTAATTAATATGACACTTTTATAGGACAGGTCGTTACACACGCGCTGATACCAAATATGGGTACTTTATTTATTTTTGATCTTTTTGGGGGCGTTTGGCATCTGTAAACGGGAAAAAAGGCGGTGTACATGTTTTTATTTTATTTTTTGTGTTTGTGTTTCACTGTTTTCACTTTTTTTTACTTTTTTAAATTTTTTTACACTTCTTTTTACTTTCCCCATAGGGTATTTATAACACCAATCTTCAGATCTTATGAAGGTTGCTGTTATAAGGCAAGCCAGTACATAGAACTGTTGCTATGCACTGGTCGCCATGACAACTGTCAGTCACGATGTCCACAATGCATTGTGGGCATCATGACGTCACAGACGGCTCCGGGAAGTGACCTTCAGTTCCCGGAGCCGGCTGGTAGGAGACCGTTGCTGCACACTCGTGCAGCAGTGCACCGAGGAGCAGGCAGAAGGGGCTCCCTCCTCCTGCCTGCGACTTAGCTCCAACGATCTTAATTGATCGTCGGAGTTAAGGGGTTAAACACCCGTGGCCGGAGCTCACTCTGGCCGGGGGATTGATGTGGCATGAGGCCAGCGATAATTTACCGCTGGTCCCATGTCGCGATCGCGTGCGGCTCGCCCGCAAGCCCGCGCGATCGCCAGGACGTATGCATATGTCCATTTGCGGGAAATAACTTCCTGCTAGGGTGTATGCATACGTCCAATGTCGGGAAGGGGTTAATCCATGACAGCGTAGTGTGTTACTAACGGTGAACTTTGAGACTTTGGTCTCAGCTCTACTCAGGTCATTAGACAGGTCCTCTTCCTAGTTTTGGGCTGATTCCTGACTTTTCTCAGAATCCTCCTTACCCCACGAGGTGAGATCTTGCATGGAGCCTCAGATCGAGAAAGATTTTGACAGTCCTCTTGCGTTTCTTCCACTTGCTAATAATTGTGCCAACAGTTGTTGCCTTTTCACCAAGCTGCTTGCCTATTGTCCTGTAGCCCATTCCAGCCTTGTGCAGGTTTACAGTTTTTTCCCTAGTGTCCTTGACAGCTCTTTGGTCTTGGTCATGGTAGAGAGATTGGGGTGTGATTTATTGAGTGTGTGGACAAGTGTCTTTTATACAGGAAACGAGTTCAAACTCGTCCAATTAATACAGGTAATGAGTGCAGAATAGGAGGGCTTCTTAAAAATAAACAGGTCTATGACAGCCAGAATTCTTGCTGATTGGTAGGCGATCAAATGCTTATTTAATGCAATAAAATGCAAATGAAGTATTTAAAAATCATACAATCTGAATTTCTGGATTTTTTTTTTAGATTCTGCATCTCGCAGTTGAAGTGTACCTACGATAAGAATTACAGACCTTCCCATTCTTTGTAGGAGGGAAAACTTGCTAAATCGCCAGTGTACCAAAAATACTTATTTTCCTCACTGTAGCTGAGCTAGAGCAGGATTGCAATACCAAGACAGGCTATTAACTGTCGGGTTATTCAGCATGGAAAAAAGATGGTTTAGGGGCGATTTAATTACCATGTAGAAATATGTGAAGGACTGTACACAGACCTCTTGATCTTTTTCCTCTGAGGCCTGTAACATTTAGAGGAAAAAAGGTTTTACAGTCATCACAGGGGTTCTTTACTGTAAGAGTGGTGAGACTGTGGAACTCACTGTCACAAGAGATTGTGATGGAGAATTAATTGACCAAGTTCAAGAAGGGTTTAGATGTCTTTCTTGAAAATATAATATTACAGTTTACAGAAACTAGATTCTAGAGGTAGGATGTTGATCCAGGGATTATTCTGGTTGCCATATCTAGAGTTTTGGCCTTCTTCTATATCTGTAGGGTCATAAGTTGACCTTGATGGACTTGTGTCTTTTTCCAACCTTATCTGCTATGAATTGAATATACTAAAGGCCACAAACAGTGATAATGAACATACTGGAAAGTTTTAGATAACACCATCAATATAAAAGCTTTTCATTTTATACACTCTTCTTTGAGATCTGATGTCACTGCACTTATTAAAAATAGAAAATGAATGCTTGTTTTGCATGGACATTTAATTATAACTCGCCATCATAAACTGTGACAGAAGCTTATTTGCGGCCTTCAAAGAAAATCAGAGAATCAATGACAGTCTAAGAGAAGGCCTTAGATGTACTGAAATGGTTACCATTTAAAATAAAAGCTCTCTCTAAAATGGCGAGAGCCAATTAAAGGTATGTCACATTTCAACTGCAAATTGGCTGATTGCATGCACTGTCACTGCTGTAGGCAAATGAACTTGACACAGTGTTTTCCTGCTCCAAAACCACTTATCTCATAAAGCAAATAAAATGTTATATCTTACAGCCTAAAATATCACTAGATTGAATATTCATTATGTATAAATTGTGCTAATTTCAGAGATGCCACCTCTAAAACAAGTCAGATCAAACATTAATACATTAATGTTTCACTTCTTTTTCTAAACACAATCATTCATTGTGCATTTCGACATATTTATTGCCAATGTTTCATATCCAGAAAGCATTTTATCTCGGGGATAAAACTGTAAATGCAAATTTGGAAGGAAGAGTATATTGGAGCAAATTTACTAAAAACAAGGTGGCAGAATTCTGGTGTACCACAAAATTGGCATACATGCACCACATTTTGTGCCACATTAGATACTAAGGCGAAGAAGAGTTCTTAAATGCACCAGGTTTAATGATCCATTCCCATTGCAGAAATTTTTGACAGATATGTTAGTTTTTTCATTCCTGCCTACCAAGAGCTATAACTTTATTTTTTCATTAACTTAGCTGTATGAGGGCCAGTTTTTGCAGAACAAATTGAATATCTTATGGTTTTTTCATTCACAATTTAAATATGAGAAAAAAAAATATTTGAGGGTGGATGGGAAAATAAATTTTTCCCATTTTTTTGGGTTTAATTTTTAAAACAGGTATAAAAACTGTCGGAAATCCGCCGTAGTACTGCAGCGGCATCAAAAAATGGGGGACGCCAAAAACCATTAAATCCCGCTTTTGGGCCCAACATTGGCCCAACCAACAGGCATCACGGCTGGGGGGAAAAGTTGTGATTTTTTTTTTTTTTTTTTCATTATTGGGGCCCCCCTACCCTTTCCTGTTGTTGCCTTCACCAATCAACTTGGCCTAAACCCTTGGGCCCACCTACCATCTACCTACCTGGGGATCACCTACAACCTCCCTTCCTGGGGCTTACCAACCCAACCTAACTGGGGCCTTTTTCTAACTGGGGCATACTTATCTACCTGGGACACATTTGTCTGCCTAACTGGGCTTACCTACTTCCTAACTATCAACCTGGGGCCTACCTAATTGGGGTCTACTGACTTACCTACTTGGGGCCTACCTACCTAACTGGGGCCTACCTACCGACTCAGGGCCCACCTACTTTCATACCTACTTACCTACCTAAGGCCTACCACCCTACCTACTACTTGCCTAGCAACCTACCTACCTTGGGCCTACTCAACCTGCTTGGGGCCCTACCTACCTACCACATAGGGTGGCCCATTTCCTGGATCAAGGGGGTTTTGGTAAATAAATTGGGTTGTTTGAGCGATTATTTTCGACAAAGTTGAAAACGGCCAGTTTTTTATGTTGATCGAAATTTTTTGTCATGCGATAATTTTTTAAAATCTGTGCTTCATATATTTAATATTGCGCCATTTTTTGCGCTTCCTGTCATTTTGGCGGGCCCGCAAAAAATTTTCAAAAAAAGCGGTGAGTGTGTTCACCATGACTGGGGGGTTGAAGGTTGCGATTGGCGGAAAAAAACCCCTGACCCGTTTTACATAAACAGCCCTTTCCGTTCAGCCCTTTGTGTCTCCAGCGTTTATAGCAGTAGGACGTGCGCTCTGCCTCTGTCCAAACACTCAGCGAAATTATTTTATTTCCACAGAGAAAGCTTACTGTTAGCGGGAATCCTTACAACTTATTAGATCAGAGATTTGAAGTTTTTATGTAGAGGTAGAGAATTTTAAAAGGGAGATCTATGCTGTAAAGCACGGGGGGGAATGGGGTAGGGGGGGCAACACAACAAGCCTATAAAAAATATGGATATTTCACCCAAACTTAGTGTAACATTGCATTTAAATAGCTTTTTTTAAAAACAGTTTTCTATTAAATATTTCCTGGATTTTGGGTCACCTGAATTTTAAATTGGGAACACACTTTCAGTAATTGAAAGTTCTTTGTTAGGTGCAAAATCCACTTTTTTATCAATACTTTTCGAAAGGTGTTTCTTTTAATTTTGCCCATTCCACATTGTTGATATACCCACCTTGCATTTAAATTTAAAAAACCAGCAATTTTTTGTAGGCACCACGGGTTGAAAGGTCCAAAAATCCTTTATTTCTGAATACATATCAGATATGTGTTTTTTCCCTTTGGGCGTAAAAGCTTTGTTCATTGAGGCACCTTGCATTTAAAAAGTGAATATACAATTTTTGTTACCACGGGTAAAATTAAAAGGTGCCAAAAAAATCCCTTTTAATATCCGAATACTTTTCGATACTTTTTTTTTTCACTTTGCGACTACACTTTGTTCATGAGGCACCTGCATTTAAATTGAATACAGCAATTTTGTAGTCCCACAGTTAAATTTAAAAAGGTCCCAAAAATCCCTTTTAAAATCCGATACATTTAGACAGGTTTTTTTTTTTTCATTTTTTGGTCGTCAAGTTTTGTTCAAGAGCTATTTGATTTAAAATTTAAATACGAAATTTTAGTAGTCCCCACAGGGAATGATAGGTCCAAAAAATCCCTTTTTATTATCCCGTATACATTTCGACAGGTTTTTTTTCACTTTGGTCATCAAGCTTTGTTCAAGAGAAAACTTTGTAGTTAAATTTAATACAAAATTTTAGTGTCCCCCAAAGGGTGAATTGATAGGCCAAAAAATAATTTTATTACCCCGATCATTTCAACGGGTGTTTTTTTTCACTTTTGGGGTCAGTAAGCTTTTTTATAGAGTATTGTAGTTAAATTTGAATACAGCTTTTTTGTAGTCCCAAAGTGAATTAAAAGGGTCCCAAAAAAATAACCTTTTATTACCCGTAAATTTCAATACATGTTTTTTTCATTTTTGGCGCAGGCCACTTTGTTGAAGAGCCACTTGCTTTAAAAATTTGAATCCGCAATTTTGTTTTGATTGAGGGTTTTGAAAAGCTGGATTTCCGTCTTTTAAAAATTTTTTCCAAAACTCTTCCATCCCTTCCAAATTTTTAGATTCTGAACAGGAGCAAAATCAGGGGGAAGCAAGTAAAGGGGGGGGAGGACATGGAGATAGGGGCGAGAAAAGGGTGCTCCTTTCCCAGGGGGCGACAAACCCCCATGCCACATCGTCATTGCAGGACTGTCAGGCCTGTCTCGCTGGGTCGGGCCCTGTGAATCTCAGTTAACGAACAGTGTCGCCAATCGTCCTTTTCGGTTTAAATGAAACCCCTGCATCCGCATTTACCCCCGTCCCCCACAGGCCCAAATGTCTATCCATCATCAGCCCCCCGTCCAAACATAAACAGCTAAAATTGTAACTCGTAAAACCCACCATTGATAATCCTTTTTGAAGACCTCTTTGAACAAAATGGGGTTGGGGGTCAAAAGCATTTTTAAAAGTAAAGAGGCCAAAGAGGATGATTTTCTCTCTCTGACCCCCATTATGACCCTCAAGGGGGAAAGGGAAGCCGGTAAAAGGGCAAAAATCCGAGGGCCGCAACGCCTTCGCCCCCTTTTGTTGTAGCCCGCAGCCCCGGAGCAGAATTCAGGACCGAAGTCACCTTGTTATGATGAGAGATGACATTGCGGATCCAACGGGGTCTTTTCAGCGAATTTGTTGCGACCCTTTCTCACGGGACGAGGGGGAAAGACGGGGTATGTCAGTAGGGGTTTCCCCCGCCTAAAAAAAGGGAGAGGGCGGTCGCAGAATCCGCTATATGATTCCGCCACCCCGGGGCAGGGAAAACCCCGCCCCGTTTACGACGGAAAAAAGGTCCAGACCTTCAACCTGGGCCTTCTTTGAGCAACCCCTTTATTCCCCCAGCGTGTCATATGCCGCCTTTGCCAAAAACGCTAATTTGAGGCAAGAACCTTAGGGGGTTAACCCACCAAATGTCTAGTCACATGCACAAGTGATTTAAAGGAGCAACACTTCCCAAAAAAAGGCCAGACCACCCCGGGGCCTCCAACCATGTACACCCCTGTCTCCCCTCCTCCTCCCCGCCACCACCAACTCCTAGTCCCCATGTCTCTCAGAGTCTGACGGGGATCAGCCTCCGCTTCACCTCCACCGCCCGATACCACCACACCACAAAAAAAAACCCATCCTACCCCTTCTCCTTCCGCCAGTTTGACGACCGCACGCCGACAGGGGGCCTCTACACCACCTTCTGTCTTCCGGGTTTGGGAGCGAAAAAAACATTTAACCCAAAACCACCCAAAGCCAAAAGCCTGAATGTCGGCATTGCCAGGCTTTTGGCCTTTGGGAAATGTTGTCTTACCCGTCTGGGGGACCAGATGGGTTCCGCCACTCATGGCCCTTCCCTCCCCCAAAAACAGATGTAGAGGCATTTCTTTCCAGAAAAGCCGTCCCTGCCCTGGCCACCACTTTCATCAAAAATTTTCAAGCGCGTTGTCTGCATCGTGTCCGAAACCATCTCCCCACCGAAAAGGACTGTAAGCACGGCCAACCGCTATATCCCTGTGCAGTTTCACTGGGGGCTGGGTAGAGTCTCTGGTCATACGGTGGTCCAGGTGGGGCCACCTTTCAAACCGCAGGGATGGTGCAGGCTCTTCCCCCAAAGGTCCTCTGGGGGATCAGGGCCCCCAGAGAAACCGGGCCCGTGTGAAAAAATCTGTTTTGGGAGACCGTCCACACACAGGCAGGACTGTGGACGGCTCTCCGTAAAGAGCCCGAGGGGCTGGGGCCCAAAAACCTTGTCCGGGCAAGGGGGTGTGCGAAAAGGGGGCAAAAATGCTGGCTGCCCCTTAAGATGGGTAGGCTGGACACATCCCTTCCTGGCACATGTCATAACCTTGTGCCCAGAAATTTCAAAAAGAGCTACCCGGGTTGGGACTGTGCGAGGAAGGCTCGAAGTCATTCGCACTTCCCCCTTTCCAACCCTGTTTGTCCCCTGGTGCGTTGCAGCGTCACTGGGCCTCCCCTCAACCGTCCATTGTTGCGTGGCAACACGCTGGAATTCCACCCTCCACATGCACCACGTTGTGAGCACACAAGCCATTAGCAGTCGAAGTGACACAGGGCCCTGAAATACGGTGCGGCCCTGGGGGTTTTGAGCCACCGAGAGTGGAGGCAGGTAAGACCTGCACCTCCTTGCCATTTTAAAAAAGCCCCCCAAATGGTCAGTGGGGATACCCCTTGTCAGCTTCATTGGGGTGATATTAGTTGGGGAACGATGTTGGACACTCTGAAACAACAGGCCCCCCACGTGGAGGAGGAACGGACACAGATGGGGACATGGAGCCTTTCTCTCCGTCGAATCCAAAAGGCCCGACATTTTTCTCAATTTTATGGTCTTCATTGGGCAGGGGTTGGGGGCCCGGGGCTAGTGCAAGCAGCGCATAGCTCTAGGGTGCATCATTCAGGAAAGTCGGGGCTTGTTTGAAAGCTTGCCGGGGGAAGCGGAGGGGAGGAGGGGGTTTTTCCTAGACCCGATGTTACCGACGCCCCTGCCTTGGAAAGAGGTTAGCGGAGTTGGGCGGAGGGGGAAAAATGAGGAAGATCAGTTTCAGTCCCCCTCCCCCAGGGGTTTGGGAAAATAAAGTCCACCTTCCATAGTGTTTGGATGCTCCTTTTCCCAACATGAGCGCATTAAGGATCAAATAAAACCACAGTTACGGGTGGCCACCCTCCGGGATCTCCGTACAAAACAAAACTCAGCATTTCCTTCCCCCCCCAAATAGAGAGTAAAATGCGGGAAAGGGAGACCTCTTTGATCAACTGGAGACATCTGTTGGTCTGATTACGGTTTAAAATGTCAGGGTGGAACAACATCACCACGTCACAGCGTAGAGTCCAAGTACCTTTTAGCGGCAGCCAACAGCAGGCAAAGGGTGGCAGAAGCCTAATGGGTGCCCTCGGGAATCTTTATTTACCACCCCACCAAGCATAAATGCAGGGCAACATCCAAACACGAGACCGCTTAAAAAACTGGTGCACACTATCTCGTTCAACACGAGTTTTGGATTTTTCCCGGCCCCAATAATTTGGGATCCAAAATGGAC
This sequence comes from Phyllomedusa bahiana, assembly GCA_025379985.1. NCBI lineage: Eukaryota > Metazoa > Chordata > Amphibia > Anura > Hylidae > Phyllomedusa > Phyllomedusa bahiana. Next base: position 11,840 of record JAODAL010052000.1, read on the forward strand.
GAAGGCCCGAGCCCTCACCAGCCATAGATTTTGTTGTCTGCAAGCACCACGTCTATCTGGGGCGGCCCCCTTTCGCACACGGAGGAGTCTTTTACAGACAAACGCATTGGCTTTCCCCAGTAAAATGGACGTTTGACTTTCATCAAGATGAATCAGCATGGATCTCTGATGATGGTGGGCCCCATTGCCGAGGTTCACCCATTATTTTCCGTTTTCTTCACATTCCTCTTTAAACAAAATGGTCCTCTTGAAAAAATTATTTTTAAAATGATCATTTCTTACGCAATTTTTTATTCCTTTTCCCAACAGTCATTTTGTGGTTTTGCTGGGGAAGGAAAAACAGCAAGGTTTTATGACAACACCGTTTTCCCTTTCCTCATTTTTTCTTTTGAATTTTCGCTTGTCAAAGGTTTTGAGGGCATGTTGCTGTGAGATACAGCTATAATTATGGTTTTTGGAACAAAATTGGGTTCTAAGTGGATTTTTCCCCCCAATTTTTTAAAAGGGGTGAAAGTCATATTTAAATTTTTTGGGGGGATTTGCGTGAAACAGCAATAATCAGGTCCTTTTGGGAACAGAAAAATGGCTTTTTAAAGGGGATTTTCTCCCCCACAATTTTTATAGTGGGTGAGAAAATCATTTTTATAAATTTTTTGGGGTCATGTTGCTGTGGGTAAAGTATAATCGGGTCCTTTGGGAAAAAAATGTGGCTTTTAAGTGGGATTTCCCCTCACAATTTTTTCAGTGGCTGAGAATCATTTTTTATTTTTTTGGGCATGCTGCTTTGAAATGCACAAATACTCCTATTTAAAAAAAAATTTTTTTCTAACAGACATTTGTTCTTCCAATTTTCCAAAGTGGGTCAAGGGTCATGCTATGAATTTTTTGGGGGGATTTTGCTTTACATGCAGCTAAATACAGTCCATTAAAAAAAAAATGTTGTTCTAACAGACATTTGTTCTTCAAATTGTCCAAAGTGGCTCAAGGGTCATGCTTTGAATTTTTGGGGGCATTTTTCTGTGAATGGCTAACTCAGTCCTAGTAAAAAAAAGTTTTTAACAGAATTTGTTCTTCCAAATTTTCCCAAAAGGGTCAAGGGCTGCTTTGAATTTTTTTGGGGGGATTTTGCTGACATGCGCTATACAAAAGGCCATTTAAAAAAATTTGTTTCTAACAGACATTTGTTCTTCACAATTGTCCAAAGTGGTCAAGGTCATGTTTGAATTTTTGGGGGTTTTGCTATGACATGCCTATACACGTCCTATTATAAAAAAATGTTGTTTCTAACAGACATTTTCCTTCACAATTGTCCAAAGTGCCCAAGGGGCAGCTTGAATTTTTGGGGGATTTTTCTGTACTCGCTATACTAAGGTCCTATTATAAAAAAAAAGTTGTTTCAAAAAGAATTTTTTTTTCACAATTGTCAAGATGGCTCAAGGGGTGTGCTGTCAGAAAAAGTAATAAGGGCACTGTTAATGGACACAATTGCAAAATATTTTTTTGGCAAGATCTTTTAAAAAGCATCAATCCCTGTATTAGACAACCCTTTAATACAATTAAAAAAAAGAATAAAAAATGGGGGATTCCCCCTATTTTAAAAATGTTTTTCTAAATTAAAACAAAAAAACTTCTTACAAAATAATGTAAAAAAAATTCCCCTGAAAGTACAAAGGGGGACAGGGAAAAATTGACCAGATTAGGTTATTCGAGACATGGAGTATGGAGCACGGCAGGGAAAAAAAGTACAGAGACAATTTTCCTCCACAGTTGAGTAAAATGAGAAAAAAAATGCAAAAAAAGGGGACCTGGGTGTAAAGGAGGTTAACCACCGTATTTCCAAGGAAGTTTGGTCCGCACTCATACGGAGGGGAAAGCGCTACCAGGACAGGACGTATATGTCCAGTGAAAATAAAATGGTGGTTTAAAAAACTCCTTTTTCCCCGGCCTTTTTAATCTGTGGGTCAGACGGTTTAATGGGCCCAAATGCGGCCCCCAAGGGATGTCAATGCCAGTTTTAAATAAAAGTGGGTTTAAAGATCCTTTTTTCCGGCACTTTTTAATCTGGGGTTTATGCAGGGTTTTGGGGGTCATGTGTGGCCCGGACAGGTAATTCAAAGTCCTTGAAACAAAATGGGGGTTGAAAAACCCTTTTTTTTGGCACTTTTTAAATGTGGGGGGGCATGCAGTTGGGGCTCTGCGTGGCCCGGACAGGATAGTCAATGTCCAGTTCAACTAAAATGGTGGTCAAAAAACTCCTATTTCCGGCACTTTTTAATCTGTGGGGCCCGACGGTTTAAGGGGCATTCGCGGTAAAGACAGATATAGTCATGTCCAGTTAACTAAAAAGGGGTGGTTGAAAGACTCCTTTTCCCGATTTTTAATTTGGCGGTCAACAGGTTTAATGGTCATAATGGTTACAAACAGGTATAGTCAAGTCCATTTTAACAAAATGGTGGTTTAAAGACTCCTTTTTCCGGCACTTTTTAATCGGACTTCATGAAGGTTTGGGTCAGCTGTGGGCCCCGAGCAGGGTATCATGTCCCGTTCAATAAAATGGTGGTTTAAAGACCCTTTTTTCCGGGGACTTTTAATCTGGGGGTCATGAAATTTTTGGGCCCCTGTGGGCCCAGGACAGGTATATCAAGTCCAGTTCAACAAAATGGTTTTAAAGACTCCTATTTCCCGGGACTTTTTAATCTTGGGTCGACGTTTTTAAGGTTTTTTCGGTACGGGCAAAATTTGCCCCAAAGTCAGTTCAATAAAAGGTGGTTGAAAGACTCCTTTTTTCCCGGGACTTTTTAATTTGGGGGGCAGAAGGGTTTTTGGTCATACTGCGGTCCAGACCGGTTAGCAATTCCAGTTCAACTAAAAAAGGGTTGAAAGACTCCTTTTTCCCGGGACTTTTTTAAACTGGGGGGTGCAGGTTTGGGGTCATGCTGCGTTCCAGGACAGGTTTTTCAAATTTTCCCTTTTTAAATAAAATGATGGGTTTAAATTACTGCTTTGGTACTTTTTTTAATTTGTGGGTGTTTCGGTTTAAGGGGCATGCTGTGCACAGACGGGAAAGTGTGGTTGGGGACTTTTTTTCGTGGTTTTAAACCTAAGTGTGTTTTCCTAAGAGTAGAAAGTATCCATTTGACTGTTTGGATTTTAATTCCCCGCTTCTCCCCCTGTTTGGGGGTAAAATGAAGGTGTTTTTTTTGCTCTCCCATAGACTTTTTTTGTCACGGTGAAATTTTACGGCCACGGAAACTTATTGGTTATTTTCCCTCATGACCATCGACCGATGACGGCAACTTAATCGCTAAAACTAATTGGGGGCTATCCGCTTAATTAAGGCCCTACAAAAGAGGGGTCTACCTATTATAGGGGCCCTATTTTACATTACCGGCCCTTTGGCACTTTTAAAAAATGTCGGCAAATAGATCGGTGTTTTTGTATTTTACGGGTTTCCCCACTGGATTACCTCGTGCCAGTGTTGGATTCTTTTTTTTAATAAAGTGGTCAGAGAGAGATGTTGTCAAGGAGTATGTATTGAAATAGTGTTTTTGTGTTGTTTCAGTGTAATGTTTTTAAATTTTTTCAGTGTTAGTAATAGGGGGTTGACAGCATCTCTCTATTTTAGTGCTAGGGGTTGAGGGGAACCCGCGTGTTTTTTTGTCATCCCAAGGTGCCATCAATCCAGTGGTAGTACGAAGAGGGTTTTGGGGCAAAAACCCCATTATTACGCTGAAAATATTTTGGGGTAAATACAGCTTTTTGATCACTTGTCGTTCCAATTTTTTAGGAAGGTGAGGCAACCAAAAAATGCAATGTGTGCAGCATAAATAAGTTTGTTCTGACTCCAATATTTAGGTTTAAGGAGCAAAAGTGTCCCCCACCCCTTCCCCCCCCCCCAAAAAAATTATTTTGGGGTATTGAAAAAATATAAAATTTTGCCATTGTTTGGGGTTAGCTGTTTTGGAGTATAATACAAATCTTTTTATTCTGAAGCATATGATTCCAGGATAACAATTTTTGTATTTTTTATGCTTTTATAAAAAAAAAAAACCTTTTTTTTTTTATTTCTTTGAAAATTTTCATGAAATTTGGAGGGGTAGTAGACCAGGCCCCCAAAATTATGGGCCCCCCGGTTTGGCTAGACGGGGCCCCCCAACCCCCTCCCGGGAAAAAATATAAATTATCAAAAACTTTAAACCCCCAACCCGGGGGGCGCATAGATTATTTGGGGCACAACCCGAACAATCCGCCCTTTCCCCGATCTCACCTTTCGGGGTTGAAAGGGTGCTGCATGTGCTGCAGTGCCCCACAAACTATTGAGCGTATTTGGGGGTCCCCCTAAACACAGTAAATCACGGGCCGTTTTTTTCATGCGGGAGGGGAAGGGGAGAGCGACTGCACCAGTTCCGGGACTTGGAGAGAGGGGGGGGCCTGTACTCCCCGAAGCTCCTGACTGTCAGGATTCATATCGCAGCCGCCTGACACGAGAGCCCCGGGACCAGGGAAACAAAAGTTTAGTGTGGGCTCTGCCCTCTGCTGTGCGCTGCCAGGTCCCGGGCTAGCAACAAATCGTGGAGGGACGCACACACTCTCCCATCCTCCACAGGTGCCCCGGGAGGGCTCAGTGAGTATAGCCTCACTGTAAGGGCCGGACAAATAGAAAAAAAGGGGGAAAACCCCCATAATCTTTAAAAATATGAATTGTACTTAATGTATATATGCATGTGTGTGTACATATGTGTATGTGTGTGTGTATATATGTATTGTATGCACGTGTGTGTATATATGTGTATTTGTGTATGCATGTGTGTATATATGTTTGTGTGTATGCATGTGTGTATATAAGTTTGTGTGTATGCATGTGTGTGTGGATGCATCTGTGTGTATATGTATGCATGTGTGTATATATGTATGCATGTGTGTGTGTGTATATATGTATGCATGTGTGTATATATGTATGCATGTGTGTGTGTATATATATATATATATATATGTATGTGTATATATATATATATATATATGTGTGTGCGTGTGTGTATATATATATATATATATATATGTGCGTGTGTGTATATATATATATATATATATATATATATATATGTGTGCATGTATATATATATATGTGTATATATATATATATATATATATATATATATGTATGTTGGTGTAATGCATTGTGTATATATATATGTGTATATATATGTATATGCATGTGTGGGTGTATATATATATATATATATATATATATATATATATGTGTGTGTGTGCATGCATATGTGTGTACATGTGTATGTACTGTATATATGCGTTTATGTGTATAAACACACATATCCACAATATTGCCCTATTTGTGTCACTAAACATAATCCTGCCTGTTCTGTCATTTACACATGTAAACTACAGCCTGATGATGAACTGTATCTGAATATCATTTTTTTATACCCGTTATTTGTCAGGGTTGCGTACGTTTTTAGCTGCTGCAGCCAGACGAAGGGTACGTTCAAATGGCATAATTGCGGGGTGCGTTTTGTGGTGTATTTGCGCTTTAATACGCTCTCTATGAGAGCTCTGATTTACCATGTCGTCTTCTCCGGCGTACAATCCGATGGTATTGTACGCTGGAGGAGAGAAGTGACAGTCCCCCCGATAGAATCAGCAGTTCGTTGGGCATGAAAAATGCCGTGTGAACCCCGCCCTACTGAGCAAAACTTAACACAAAGGGCTCGAGCCCCGGATGTTTTGGGACCCTAGCAACGCCCCTGCCCACAACACCGTCATTTAGAAACCACAGAGTGATCAGACACCTGCTCATGTCACCATCACATGGCAGTGACTACAGCACTAATCAAACACAGAAGAGAATTAACCCCTGATACTTAAAAAAACGTACTGCTGGCGTCTTTTGAAAATATGCAAACGATTTTCTCACTTTAATACTGAAAAATTGTCTTCACAATCAAACGAACGACATAGAATAATGCCTTAATAAACATGATATAATAATATATTCGAATGTGACCTGGGATGCAGTAATCACTCTCTTGGAGCCGCTTTCACTAGGATGCAATATCCAGCATATTCCGGGCCATACAAGCTCTTCAGCCCACAGTCAAGTCCATAGTGTCCATCTCGCAATGTTTCAGAGGAAGGACACGCCCCCTTTGTCACACTTGACTCTTATCTTACCTTTCCTTCTCCATCTGACCCACAATACCATAACGACTTCCCTGACCATAACTCATCCCTGCAGAATTTAACGCACAAACATCTTAGAATTCTCATTTTATCAGCACTTTCCTACCAATTCCTACCTCTCGTATGGGCGCCCCCCCATTCAGTAAGTAATGTTTCCCTCCATTAAATACGTAGGTATATATACTCTCAGTAGTTATAAAGAAGGTGGGTATATAGGCCCAGCGTAAGTAGATAAACAGACCGCTGTAAATAGGTATATATGCCTCCTGAAGATAGTTATAAAGCCAAAAAACTACAAAAGCTACACTTACAGCTCAATGGCTGATAGATACCAGCAGCAGGCTTCTATGGCCCTTATGCTGCATGGGAAAAGATGGCAGGTGCCGTTAATTAATGACAAATTTCACTAGGTTTCCATTCACACCAGCATGCAAAAAACCACATTATAACACATGGGAAGACTGCTAAAAATGCAAATACCTGATGAGAATTGCATATGGATAAAGCGATACAAGGGTAACGCCATTGTAAAATTACACCATGCTGGTATCAGCTTATATCACCCCAAACAAAAAAAAAAGTTTGTGGGCAAGCTACCCAGCACTTAGAAGGTGCACTGCACAAAATACTTGTCACAAAGCTCCCAGTATTTTTTGCAAAAAGATAACATGCTGGGAAAAATTACAAATTATGAGGTATTAGTTGATACAGTAGCTACAGTAACGCAGCTCGCAAGCCAACGGCAAGGCTCTCATGTCTTGCGAGTCCCTACGCTATCAACAAAACAAAACCCACAAAAAAGGGACATATTTTACCAAAAAATACGCTCCATATAGAAGGTGTAATGGCCCGATAAGATAACAGACTGTAGGTTTCTATGTGCTTATGCCCCTGAAGGTAGGTATATATGCTCCCTTGTAGGCAGGTATACAATCCATTATAGGTAGGTAGTTAAATATGCCCCCTGTAGGTAGCTATAAATGCCCTTTGTAAGTAGGTATAGAGTCCCTTGTAGGTAGATAGAAAGGCCCCTATATATACAACCTACTATAGGTAGGTACACAGCCCCCTGAATATATAACCTCCTGTAAGTAACTAAACACCCTTCTGTATATATAGCCCCCTGTAGTTAGGAACCCAGCCCGCTGTAGGTAGGTACATAGCCCCCTGTGTACATAGCCCCTTGTATACTTAGCCCCCTGTAATACAGCCCCCTGTATACATAGCCCCTTGTAATACAGCCTCCTACATACTTGACCTCTGTATACATAGCCCCCTGTAACACGGCCCCCGGGGTAGATATAGGCCCCTATGTACTAATAGCCCCCTTAAACCTAGCTCCCAGTGTAGATCGTCCCCTGTATATATAGTCTCTGTATATATAGCCCCTGTATATATAACCCCCTGTATAAATAGCCCCAGTATACATGGCACCCTGTAGACCCCCCTGATTTAGAAAATAAATAAATAAAAACACTACTCATCTGTCTGCGGTCCTGGGAGCTAGTTTCCGGCGTAGCGGCATGACGTCATCAGGTCACCTACGCAGGGACGTTGTTCCCAGGATCTCCTAGGCCGGTAGCCTACACACTGTCAGCTTAGGAGATACTGCAGCGCAGGAGGCGTAATCTCGCCTCCTGCACCGCTTAATGACGTGCCAGGTCCAGGCCTGCAAACAGATGTGCCGCAGGGGCTGAGTTATGCCACTGGGCAGGGTAGGTGGCTGCCTGAAAGGGCCCCTGTGCTCATGGTGCCCCCAGAAAACTTCCTACCCTGCTCAATGGAAGAGACGACCTAGCGTAGACCCCAATCAGGCAGCTAGTCCTCCAAAGTAGTAAGGGACATAAGTAGGCAGACGCCTCCTATTAGAAAGGCAAACCATAGATTAGGTAAATAGGTAGGTAAACCCCCCATTAAGTAGGTAATCCTCCATAAGGTAGATAGATATGCCAACCCCCTATTAGTTACAGTGAAGGAAATAATTATTTGATCCCTTTCTGATTTTGTGAGTTTGCCCACTGACAAAGACATAAGCAGTCTATAATTTTAAGGGTAGGTTAATTTTAATATTGAGAGATAAAATCCAGGAAATCACATTGTATAAATTATATAAATTTATTTGCAGTTTGCTGAGAGAAATAAGTATTTGATCCCCTACCAACCATTCAGAGTTCTGGCTCCTACAGACCAGTTAGATGCTCCTAATCAACTCGTTACTTGCATTAAAGACAGCTGTCTTAAATAGTCACCTTTATTAAAGACTCCTGTCCACAGACTCAATTAACAAGTCAAACTCTAACCTCTACAACATGGGCATGCTTATTAATGAACCTACCCTTAAAATTATAGACTGTTCATGTCTTTGTCAGTGGGCAAACTTACACAATCAGCAAGGGATCAAATAATTAGTTTTTTCACTGTAAGTGAGTTGGTAGGCCATTATGTAGCTAGGTAGGTATGTCCCCCTTTAGATATATAGGACCCTTAGACATCGGTTTAAGCGATTTCCCTTCTCCGCACAATCTTGTTCCATATTTTAATAGCTGCTAGAACTTCTATTGCATTTAATTGGAAGGAACCCAAAGCTCCTTCTTTTGATGAAGTAGTTAGAAGAGTTAACTTTAATTGCGCTTGTGAACTGAGACTGACTGAATCCCCGTTTATATGTAACAAGAAGAGATTGCTCTGGGACCCATGGCTGTCCTCCAGCTACTGTGCTCCTAATGTTATACATTGACCTGATACGCCATATCTCTCTACAGCAGTATGTGAAGCTGCCTTTTTCTACTTGTGTTACTATTGTGTTAACATCCACGCATGTTTTGTTTATTTTGTTAAAGTCCGTTTGTGGACAATGTAGTTTTAACTTGGTGCATTGTGTTCCTTACTGTATATTATTTGTCAACTGCTCAAGTCTTCAATAAAGACATGTTTAAAGATATATAGGACCCTGGGTAGGGGACCAGATAATTATTTAGGTAGGGCTCTAAATATTTAACTGAGCTGGGCCCCTAGCAGATACACCGGTAGATAGCACTCCTGGTAGTAAGGTAGGGCCTGTGGTAGTTAGGTAGGGCCCCAGGTAGTAAGGTAAGAGGGTAAGCCCTGATAGTTGAATACATAGGTATGTATGCAATATTTCACAAAAGTGAGTACACCCCTCACATTTTTGTGATTATTGTATTATATATTTTCATGAGACAACACTGAAGATATGATACTTTAATGTCATGTAAAATAGTCAGTCTACAGTTTGTGTAACAGTATAAATTTGGTGTGCCCTTAAAATAACTCAACACACAGCCAAACTGCTGGAACAAAAGTACACTGCTCAGTGAGAATGGACAAATTGTGCCCAAAGTGTCAATACTTTGTGTGGCTACCATTTTTTCCAGCACTGCCTTAACTCTCTTGGGCATGGAGTTCACTAGAGATTTACAGATTACCACTGAAATCCCCTATACTCCTGCATGATGACATCACAGAACTGGTAGATGTTAGAGACCTTGTGCTCCTCCCCCTTCCATTTAGGTGCCCCACAGATGCTCAATATGGTTTAGGTCTGGAGACATGCTTGGCCAGTCCAGCACCTTTACCCTCATTTTCTTAAGAAAGGCAGTGATCATCTTGGAGGAGTGTTTTGGGGTTGTTATCATGTTAGAATACTGCCCTGCAGCCCAGACGGAAGGGGATCATGCTCAGTTTCAGTATGTCACAATACATGTTGGCATTCATGGTTCCCACAATGAACTGTAGCTCCCCATAGCCAGCAGCAATCATGCAGCCCCAAACCATGTCACTCACACCACCATGCTTGATTGTAGGCAAGACACACATGTCTTTGTACTCCTCACCTGGTTGCCACTACACACGCTTGACACCATCTGAATCATATAAATTTATCTTGATCTCATCAGACCACAGGATATGGTTCCAGTGATCCATGTCCTTGGTGTGCTTGTTTTCAGCAAACTATTTGCTGTCTCTCTTGTGCATCATCTTTAGAAGAGGCCTTCTGAAATAGCAGTCATGCAGACCAATTTGATTCAGTGTGCAGAGTATGGTCTGAGCCATGAAGACTGACCCACCCCCTGTAACCTCTACAATTCTGGCAGCATTCATACTTATATTTTGAGAAGACAACCTCTGGAGGGAAAATGGCAAATTGGGCATAATTTGTCCTTTTTACTTAGGTGTACAGTATACTCTTTTTTGTTGCCAGTGGTTTAGACACTGATGGCTGTGTATTAAGTTATTTTGAGGGCATACCACATTTACACTGTTATACAAGCTATACTGTACACTGACTACTTTACATTGTATCAAAATACAATATCTTCGGTGTTGTCCCATGAAATGATATAATATTTACAAAAATTTACTCCCCGTTCCCCTGCTAGTCTATCTAGTGCAGCCGCTTCTCCTTAAAGGGGTTTTGCCACGATGTAATGTTGACGTGGGATCCTCCAAAATGGGTATTTAATCACTTTTCTAAATATATGTGATTACAAAAAGTGAAGCCTGTGAGAGCTACAGCATTTCTCAGTCCCCCTTAGTTACCTGAAAGTTTGCATTAGACACGACCAGAGGAGCTGACAGGCCGCACTTGCGTGAAACACTTCTTATCTGATGACAGGGAAAATGAATGAGCTTTCAAGGGACTGGGGAGAAAGTGCAGTATATGAGCCTGTGTCCTGTTGTATAGAGAATCCGCTGTTGTAATTTTAATATTTGAGTTAAGTTTTGAGACACTCCCTTATTCCTCACTCTCTGCTCACCCCCTCCCTGCAGCATTCATGACTCAGCGTGATTTGTTTATATTCTACTCTGTGCTGATAAGGAGGTAAGTAACTCACGTCCTGGCAAAACCCCATTAAGTCTTGTACACCATAGGCCTGCAGTGTACAAGGCCAATAGACATGTGATGTGATGCAGAGATTTTATCATACTGCGTGCCTCTGAATACATGTTCCAACATCTTGTAGGCCACAGTAATTAGTGTGGCAGGGAGCCCACTTCTTCGATGTAGTTGCCAGCTGTAGGCACATCACAAAGACGTGCATACAGTTGAATGTATTAGTTTGGTAGAAAGAACAGGCCTATGTGGAACAAGGAGGCTTTAGCTGATGACAATAGATGCCCTTTAACATTTGGACTGGGCCCCATTTGGCAGTGCCAGCAATATTGCCCTGACGGCGGCCCTGAGAATAGATGCTATTTTCAGTAAATCTTACAAAAAGGTAAAAAAGATACTAAAGACACATTTTTCTTTTAATTAGATATCAATATTTTTAGATAAAGGATTTACGTTAAAAGGGTTGTCTCACTGCAGACACTGATGACATATGGGAGTTCTGAGAACAGCTGAGCGGAGTCCACAGAGTCCGCCAACATTTAAAAAATTCTGAAAACTAAAAAGACACTGACCTGCGTTAATTCATACTATGGGTAAAATAAACTCCTGAACAGGGAAGGAGACCGTACCTAAAGCTGCTCTCAAACTGTACTTTAAAATGTAAGAGCACAGCACAAATAGCTCATTATCTAGCACCCATACTGCTTTGAAGGAAAGTTTGCTTATATAGGTGGAATATTGTCTGTAGAATTTTAGAAATGACATAGATGTATTATGAGAAGAAAATAATTGTAATTATTGAATAAAATTACTAATCATTTGTACTATTGATCCCTGAGAAGCTATTGCTGGTGTAAATTGGGTTAAAGGCCCGGTTCACACGGCTTATTCAAGCCGTAATTGTGGGACGGATCCCGCCCGCAATATGGCTTGAATAAGGGGCGGGGCCGGGGTCGCGGCAGGGGAGCCGCCCGCCGGCCCCATAGACATTGCATTATTTACGGCGCGTACGCGCTGTAAATAATGTGCATGTCCCTTTCTCCCCCCGCGGCGGATTCGCCGAGCGGGGAGGAGCGACGGAATCCATAGTTCTCTATGAGAACTGTGGATTACCGTAGTTACTGGGACGGATTGGAGCCGTACTGAAGCGCAAATATGGCGTGCAGTACGGCTCCAATCCGTCCCAGAATAAGCCGTGTGAACGAGGCCAAAGAAGACAGATATATGAACTGATGATTTTCAATTTTCGGTTACAGTTGACATATTTGTGTAGATCTGCCAACCTCTGTTTTAAAATTTTTTCTTGACATCTGAAACAAAAGTTGTAGCAGATAAATATTCTTCAGACAGCTTGTAATACTGAAAGTTAGTCATAATGATTCTAAATAACATATGACAACCACTGAGAACAAGCCTTTTAACATATTTTCAACATTTCATTTGATTTGTAATTTCATATCATTGTATGACAGTACGAAGTCAAAAGATATTCATTATTACTCGTGTGACAATGCCATCAACAGTACCATAACTTATAATACCAGACATAATGCAAGCATAGTTTCCCATTAAATGATAGATCATGCAGCAAAATTAAAAACTGACACAGTTGGTTCTATAGGGTTTCCAATAGTTAGTCAACAGTAAATGGTGCTCTGTACAATTAGCTAGAAACAATCCCATTTAAAAGTACCAGCAAATAGAAAAGTAGCTTGACACTCAGCAATTTGACCCATCTAACATTTTATACTAGTCACAGCATCCAATAAGGCAGAGACTTGTAAAAATAACAGATGAACTTACAGACTGCTTAACATTCACTTCATCAAGGCATTATGGGATAGGCACGCTCTTTCCTTTAATCAATAGACACAATCACATTTCCTTTATACATCATTAAAAACTATTGCTTTGGCTTTTTTAACAGGAATACACATTAGATAGAAGAAGGTTAATGGTTAAACCATTGAACAAATAATCGTCTGCTGAACGACAGTTTTGCCAACACAGCAAAGCATATTTTAGCCTATATTGTCAACTATGGTCTTTCGTACTTGCCACTGTAAGGACAAGCAATTCTTCCGGGAACATTACCAGAATTTTTTTTTTTTTTTTTAAAAGATAATTCCTAGACAAAGAAAAAAATCTTTGTTTAACAATTGGACAATAATTCCTAATGTGAATTACTTTTTCTAGAGAACAACAGTCTGTTTTTGTATGACTGTTACTTGCTAAATTTCACTCGATGATGTTTATTATTACTGGAATTACCATTTTCATTAACTTTTTAATTTTATTTTGTATTGGCTACATATTGTGTCCCACCTTTGTGACTTATCTAAAATCTCATATGCATGATGGCATATGACCTGTTCAATGTTAACCATTGAACAGGTCATAGATCATACCTCTCAATAATCCCGGATCCTGCGGAACAGTCCTGGATTTCATGGGCTGTCTCGACGCCCTGGGTGGGCGGAGGTGTGTCCCAAGGATCCAGGGCATATGCCGTGAATCCCTGGGACTGAACTCTTAACTTCACTGTCTGTGTGTCCTTGGGATGTACAAACAACATGCACAGATTTGCCGACTCTTATGGAAACTCACTGGGAGATCCAGCAATTGTAGCAGGGCACTGGTGCCAGGGAAGCATCATATGATGCTCCCCTGACGTCACTGGCACCAGGGAGCTTGGCCTAACCCCCACCCTCCTCCCCACAGCTAGACTATATAGTCTAGCTTTTGTGGTTGCATGCACAGCAGAGGGAGGTGAGAGATCTCCATCACTCTCTCCCTCCTTGCCTCCTCCATATCTTATTCAGCTTGACTGGATGCTGGATAGTGTAGCAGGGCAATAGCACTGGGGAAGTGTCATAACCTATTTTAATAGATCCGACTTAAACATATGCAGTGATACCAATTACTTGTAACTATTTAATTTTTTTATTTGTAAAATGGCAAAAAGGGTTGAACTTTTAATATTTTTTAATTAATTTTTAAACTTTTTTTTTTTTTTTACTTTAACATTAATTCCCGTTAGGTTATATAACCACTAGAGGGCTTGATCTTCAGTAACCCCTTCTTCTTTTTATAAACAATATATTATTTTATATAGACACATCTTTATAGACCCCAGTAATACTGCTATTGTGTTGGCACTGGTCTGCTGAAGGAAGCCATGTGCTGGTGTGATGTCAGGTGTTCGACATGATTGGAGACGTGTCCTGGTGTGATGTCATGTATTTGGCATGGTTAGAACCGTGTCCTGGTGTGATGTTATGTATTTGGCATGGTTAGAGGCGTATCCTGGTGTGATGTCATGTATTTGGCATGGTTAGAGGCGTGTCCTGGTGTGATGTCATGTATTTGGCATGGTTAGAAGCAGGTCCTGGTGG
>JAODAL010052001.1:0-26286 GCA_025379985.1 Phyllomedusa bahiana
TCAAATTTTTAAATTTTTTTAATTTTTACTACATTAAATTTGAAATTTATTTTTGCTGCTCTCACCCTTTATTCTACACACAGCAACAGCCAGCACACCATAGGTCTGGCTGGTACCTGTGGTTCATCAAGCAAGATCAGTACCATAGTTCCTATTTACTGACATGCTATTCTAATGACTTTTCTTTTATTTCCAGCCTATCTATAGCATTTATACAGTACATGTTAAGCACATTACTAATGTGCCTAAATTGAATAATGCGCCTAACACACAGACGAGGCTCGTCGAACTTTAGACTCCATTTATAATCACACAAAAATCACTTTCATACATTCAGGCGCATTATACACTGAAAATGAGCTTCGACAATTCACTTCGAAGCTCTTTCCTTCATACATGTCTTCCAAAGTGTCACATTTCAAAGATTGGGCTCTGTCAGAAAGGCCAGAACTGGCTGCAGCTATAAGGGCTTACATTTTTGTAATCATATACAATGAATATAAAAAATATATAATATTCCAAAAAAATTAAAATATCTCCAATTAAATGTATTTAAAATTAATAGAATCTTAATTTTTTTTAAAATTAAATAACCCACTGACCTATATTTTTCTGAATTATGTTAAAAATAAAATGTTCAGATTTTTTTTATTACATTAAATTAAAGAAATTTTTATCAGATGGTGATCAGTGTTGAAATTTATTTTTGCTCTCACACTTTATTCTATATACGGCTAGAGCCAGCACACCAAGCAAGGTCATTACCCTAGTTTCTATTCACTGACATACTATTCTAATGACTTTTCTTTTATGTCCAGCCTATCTATAGCCTATACACATGTTTGGCGCACTAGTAATGTATCAAAGTTCCGTAATGTGCCCAACACACAGGTAAGGTGGATTGTACTTTAGATGCCATTTATAAGTGCACAAAAACCACTTTCATAGATTCAGGTGCATTTTACACTGAAAAATAGATACGAAAATGCACTTCGACATGCCTGTTTGCATACATGTCTCCCTAAATTTGTGCATGACTCCCTGTAACTTGTATTTGTCTTTTTCTGGCTTAAAATATTATATTTTGAATTAATAACAAATTGAAAGTAATTAACCATAGACTACTTTTCAACTTCAATAACTTTAAGACTTTGAAACATAAAACTCTTGAACTGAAGAGCAAAACTATAACATGTCATGTAGGAAAAGCACATGTTAGATAGTAAAAGGGGCTACATACAAATTTGTGTAAAGAATGATTTATTGTAACCAGAATAAATATTTCAGAAAAATGAGTATTAATAGTTCTGATTATCATGATAATAATTATTTTTATTATAACAATAATTATAATAGTAAAAAAACACAGTCCAGTCACATTAATATGACCGCCAGCTAATATCTTTGTGCGGCAATGACAGAGGTTAAGCAGGCTTGGAGTCACTCAATAAGCTCAATAAGGTCCTGGTAGGTTGTCAGAGGTGTCGGAAGCCATGCTAAATGTTTCCCCTAGCAGCTGGAGGGTGTGTGGAGGAGATCTATAGAGCAAACACGACCATAGAGGTGGTCCTACAGATGCTCAATTGGGTTTAAGACGGGGGGATAAATGGCTAGGCTAGTACTTTAAAGACTTGGTCATGCTCTCTCAACCAATATCAGACATTTCTAAGCATGTGACATGTTGCATTGTCTTGCTGGATGACCCCATTCTCCCCAGGGTAGAAAACCAGCGTGTATGGGTGTCCATGATCTGTAGGAATGGATTCATACCCAAATCAGTTGAGAGCTCCTTCCATATGGATGATTGGATCCAGAAATGCCATGAAAACATTCCCCAATACCTTATCCCTCACCCTGCCAGCTTGTGTTATTCCAGCTATGGTTGCAGGCTGTTTGTTCTTTGTTGTTTTTGTCTGACACACCAAAGTCCATCCATTCCATGAAGCAGAAAATGGTACTCATTTGAGAAGGTGACCCTTTGCCAATCAGCAGAGGTACAATACTGTGAAAATTAAGCTTTTACTGTTTGCTGAACTTTTGTATTATATACTGATAGCCCTCTGGTTCATTTTCGCTGTGAGCTCCTCCACTGTAGTATATCAGTGCACTTCTCCCATCATTGGCACGTGGTGCTCCACAGTTTCCAGGTTGCTTATTCACAATGGTGTCATTTGTCCACTCACGATACACTTTCATCACACTAGCATGTGAACAATTTATAAGTTGCACAGTTTTTAGAAGAATCTTCACCCTTTCCCTAAAGGCCAATGATCATCCCTTTTTGCAACTCTGATAAATCTCCTCTTCAACACATGACAACAATGAGAGATACTGTATGTGTGCAATGTGACTTGACTGTGTTTAGTCATTATACTGTATATCTACATGTAAAAAATAAAAGTTTAACAGATTATTAAAAATTGCAGATAAACTAGACCCTAAAATGTACTCCACTTAAAATTT
Organism: Phyllomedusa bahiana; assembly: GCA_025379985.1. Classification (NCBI taxonomy): domain Eukaryota; kingdom Metazoa; phylum Chordata; class Amphibia; order Anura; family Hylidae; genus Phyllomedusa; species Phyllomedusa bahiana. The sequence continues at coordinate 2,464 of JAODAL010052001.1, forward strand.
TTACTTTCCAATACTTTTTTATTATTACTATTAGTAATCAAAGACAATGTATTAAACGCAAAGCATTATTTTTAATATAATAGAATTATGATTCTAATGGACCATGCACTAAACTTGACATGGACACTCATCAACTACTTGATAGTTCTGTTAATTGCCCTTTATATAATATAGATTGGTCTTAGTAAAATAATTCCATAGCTGCATTTCTTATCACTCATTTTTTTATGTAGCTTCTTAGAATCATTCATTATGGCTTCCTTGTTTGGCTGATCTATGAATGTGCATTACACATGCAATAGCACATCAACCAGACAGTCTGACTACATGAATAAATAAACCAGAACTTAGCAAAGAGCTATTTTAAATGCTGGCATCACATTCCATACATATGTGAAACATCAAAGATGATTAGTGCAGACAGGAGATCGGAAAACTATGAAGTACTTTCAAATCCTTGATAGTAACTGACTGTTCAGGTGCAGATATATTCCTTTTCACATAGTGTTATATATTTTTATCATAAAATCTAACAATCTGCATGTAAAATTAAAGATTGACTTAGTTGACAAATTATTTTAAGAGTTCATAAAAAGAAATATTTTTCCATTCAAAAAACAAACTTTTCTTTATTAAGACCTGGGTAAGTTTGAAATGATTCATGAGCTATTCTTTTGTTCTAGACATAATGCCAGCACTGTTCAGCCTCTATCAACTCTAGTCTACAGTTGTAAATAAACTTTAAAGGGAATGTGTCAATAGAAAATGAACAATTGTTTAACTCATGTTCTTATGTTAAACATATTTTTTTCAGAATTTTTGGCTATGTTTTTTCTTTTTTTTAATTTCCTATATCACTGTAAATATTTTTTAAGTGTGGCAGTATTCACTTTTGCCACTAGGCCTAATAATAATCTGACATGTCTTGCTTTGTTGCGGAAACTTTTCAGCAGTCTCCTCATTATAAGCACAGCCAGGATTACACTGAAAGGTGGCACCAGTGTGTAGATCAGGGGCGTAGCTCTAGGGGGTGCAGAGATAGCAGTCGCTACCGGGCCCTGGAACCTGAGGGGACCCAAAAGGCTTCCTGCCACATTGGGTCACAGAGCATGCATAGAAAACTCTCCTATAAAAGTCAATGGGTCTCCTACTGTTCACAGGCTCCTATGCTCATGTAGCTGCTGTAAAACATCTCTCTAAATTCTGTTAAAAGTAGCTGAGGCAAAATGGTTGACCCCATAATCATATACAGACAACAGAATTAAAAAATCTACAGTCAGAAAATAAAAATGGCTAAAAAAAAGAATGTATATCAGTATCTTATTTTAAATATTAAAAAAAAAAACTTTTAATGTAATACCTAAAAATGATGGGAGGCCAAAAACAATGGTTGGCTCAGTCCGGTCCATAGTTAGAAGAGTTGCATAGTTTATGAAAGCTATTGAGCATATTTTACAGTAACTTCATCTTAGCAGAATAAACACCATTACATTTCTCTCGTCCAATTAATAAACATAAAAAACACTAAGGATTCTATATGGGAATATAACAAATAAATTAAACAGCTGTGCATAGAACATATTTCACCACAAACACTTCAAAGTTTGATGCGAAACTGCCATACAAAGTTTGGCGCATTACAATCTTTGCAACATACAAAGTTTGGCACATTACACTCTATGCACCATATACAGTTTGGCGCATTACACTCTATTCACCATGCAAAGTTTGGCACATTACACTCTATGCACCATATAAAGTTTGTCGCATTACACTCTATGCACCATACAAAGTTTGGCGCATTACACTCTATGCACCAAAATGTTTGGAGCATAACACCTTCATTCATACTGTCATATTATATACTCTACTATATCTATTTAGAACTGGTATGTTGGCGCCAAGTTAAAAAAATGGCACATGCAAATTCGTAAATATTGTCCAAGGTTTTTCAAACTTACCGGGCGACATGCATGATTGGGATTTGCGCCCGATTTCTGGTGTATTCTGCAGCTCACCGACTCGAATCCCCTGTCGGACACAGGGATGCGATGTTAGGCGCAGCCTTCGCCACTTTCGGATGCGCCTAACATGAAGGGGCGTGTAATGGGCGTGGTGTGGGCGTTCTGGGGCGGGACGCGGCACGTTCGGAAACTCCGAGGCATGTATGATCGCGGGTTGGAAAAGTGCGGCGCATTTAAGCGCTAGCTATCTCCAACAGGCAGACCTAGTTGATACTGGTCTAAATGAGCCGGAGGAGGCGAAGTGAAGCGGGAACGTAACATGAGATGAAACATATAGAAATCGCAAAATAAATCTCATATCTAAGCTCCGTGAGGCATGGAGTATTATTCCAAAAAAATAGCTTTTATTATGTGTAAAACAATATAAGAAAAAGAGCTCAAACCTTACCAAAAAAAATAAATAAATAAAAAAATCTTTCCAAAATCTAGAACGGCGCAACATCAGAATTAGGATACTTGGAAATTGCCGGGAAATACAGTAATCAAATTCTGTAAGCTATTCTCATTGGTCGGCAGAAACCCAAAGCCAATCAGAATAGGAGCGACAGTGACCCAATTATAACCTATGGAGAAATATTGACCAATCAAATTCAAAGGGGGGGACAGTTCAAAATACAGAAAAAAAGGCAGAAAAGAGCTGATTGGTTGAGCTAGCGGGGGCTTGGCTATCCCAGCCAATCAGAACACGAGCTACTTGTCCCATTGTAGTCTATGGAGTGATCGGGGCAATGAAATCTCGGCTCTCAGCGCCGTGCGGCTTGGAGTATGATTTAAAAAATCATTTTTATTAAGTGTAAAATATTATCTGAAAAAGAGCTGAAACCTTCTATAAACATTCATCAATTAAATCCCTAACAACGCGTTTGTTGCCGTCACCGGCGCTACATCAGGAATTGCGATATATAGAATTGCCGGGAAATACAGTAATTCAAATTCTGTAAGCTCTTCTCATTGGTCGGCAGAAACCAGAATAGGAGCGACAGTGAGGCATTATAACCTATGGAGAAGTATTGACCAATCAAATGCAAAGGCGGGACAGTTCAAAATATAGTAAAAAAGACAGAAAATAGCTGATTGGTTGAGCCCAGGCGGCAGATATGAATCCACCAATCATATGTAGTGCGTCTATTTTGAGTGGAGAAAGAAGGGCACGATAGAAGGGCGCCCTAAAAGTTATTACTGTCTATGGGAAATATTCTAGTACTGTGATTGGTTGGGGGGAAGAGGGGCTCGTCCAGCTTAGCCAATCAGCGGCTGAGCTACCTTCTTATAGAGTTCTATGGGGAAAAGAAATGCAGAGCGAGCTCTGTTTGTGATTGGCTAAGTTAAAAGAGGCGCGGTTATTTGGACCAATGGGAGAGCGAGCAACGCTTTTATGGGTTTTCTAATGCAATCTAGTCAGTAGTATTCAGTGACCAATGCCAGACAACTGCTACCAAGGCAAATAAAATCAAAGGAGGCATAAATGCACAAGACAGGATCAGAATTTTACCTTTATACAAATCACCAATGAGCCCACATATGGAATATTGTATTCCGTTTTGGGCACCAGTTAGAGATGGGCGAATGTCTCAAATATTCGATTCGGTCACTTCGCCGAATATTCCGTCAAAATTAGTTTCGGTCCGAATTACTTTAGGATGAATCGCATTAAAAAACAGTTATTTCCAGGCTGCACAGAGCCTGCAGGGTGCTGTAGAATGTTGTGCCATGCTTAAATATGTAGAGGGAGCTTGGTTTGGTCTTCATTCAATGTTGTGTTTTAGGATGACACGCACATGTCTGCCACCGTACTTAGAATCGCTTCACTATAAAATTCTCTGGGCACTTAAGAGGGCAAAACTGACCAAAAAACTGAAGCAGGAATGTAGCCTGATAATGTCATGCCAGCGAAAGCTGGAAAAAAACAAGCTGAGAGCTCAGGTGGCAACATTAGTGACAGAGTGTGGAGGTGACGGCGGCAGCAGCAGCAGCAGCATGAGGTCAGGCAGTGGAACAATGACATTCTGGAGGTGGCAAAAAAAAGTAGTAGGGACAGAGTGGCACAATGCACAGGGTGGAGGTCACGGGGGACAGCAGCATGAGGCAGACAGTGGCCCCAATGAACAGTGTGGGGGGTCACGGGAGCACCATAGCGTAGATGAATCAGACAGTGGGACAATGCTTTTGGAGGGGCAAAAAAAGGAGTAGGCCACAAGGGGGCACAATGGGCAAGTGTGGAGGGGACGTCGCAGCAGCATGAGCAAAGGGGGCCAAGACCAGTCTGGGGGACGTCAGCAGCAGTATGAGGTCGGCAGTGGCCAAAAGACATTCTGGAGGTGGGAAAAGAGTAGTAGGCCACAGAGTGGGAAAAATACAGAGAGTGGATTTTCCAGCAGAGCAGCATGGGTGGAGTGGCAAAAATAACACAGTGTGGGGGAAAAGCACGCAGATGAGGGCAGAAAAGGGCAAAAGACACGGGGGGGGCACCAGCGCAGCTGAGGTCGGCAGGGCACAATGAATTCTGGAGGTGGCAAAAACGGATTAGACCACAGAGTGGGACAATGACACAGTGTGGAGGTCACGGCAGCAGCAAAAGGGGCGAAATAAAACAATGCATTTGGAGGTGGGAAAAAATGATAGGCCCCCAAGGGCACAAAGACAGAGAGTGGGGGTGAGTGGCAGCAGCAGAGGGCAGACATGGGACAATGACATTTGGAGGTGGCAAAAAAAGGATAGGCCTAGAATGGCACAATGACACAGTTGGAGGACCGGGAGCAGCCATGAGGAGGGATGGGACAAAAGACATTTTGGGGGGGCAAAAAAAAAGGGGTAGGCCACAGGTGGCACAAAGACCATTAGAGATCAAGGGGAGCAGCAGCTGAGGTCAGAAAGTAATACAATGACATTTGGGGGGTGGCAAAAAATGGATAGGCCACGAGGGAAAAATGACACAGTGGGAGGTCACATCAGCGAGCATAGGTTTAGGCAGGGCACAATGACATTTGGAGGGGGCAAAAAGATAGGCCCCAAGGGGGTACAATGACAGAGAGTGGAGGGCACAGCGAACACAAGACGTAAGAGGACAATGACACGTGTGGAGGGCAAAGGAGGAAGAGGGTCAGGCAATGGGACAATGACATTCGGGGGTGGCAAAAAAAAGGGTATGCCACAGAGTGGGACAAGCACAGTGTAGAATCAAGGCGCAGGGCATGAGGTCAGAAAGTAATACAATGACTTCTGGGGTGGCAAAAATGGAGTAGGCCCCCAGAGTGGAAATGACACAGTGTGGGGGTCCCGTCAGCAGCAGCATGAGGGCAACTGGCACAAAGAACAAGGGGGAGGTCCGGCAGCGAGCATGCGGTCAGGCAGAGGACAAGAATTCTGGGTGGCAAAAAACAGGGTAGGCCACAGAGTGGCAATGACACGTGTGGAGGTACGGAGCAGCAGAGAGGTCAGACAGTGGCCAATGACACATGTGGAGGGGGGGCGCAGGCCCCGAGGTAAAAAGGTGGCAAAGCCCAGTTGGGGGGCACGGGGAGCAGCACCCGGGGGGGCAGTGGCACATTTACTTCTGGAGGTGGCAAAAACAGGAGTAGGCCACAAGTGGGACAATGACACGTGTGGAGGTCCGGGAGCAGCAGCATGAGGTCAGAGAGTAATACAAAATCCCCTTTTGGGGTGGGAAAAACTGGAGTAGGCCCCCAAAAGGGGGCACAATTACAAGTGTGGGAGGGCTGTCGCAGCAGCATGAGGTCAGGCATTTGGCACAATGAATTTGGAGGTGGAAAACAGTAGTAGGCCCCAGGTTTGGGACAATGACAGAGAGTGGAGACCAGCAAACAGTATGAGGTCAGAGAGTGGCACAATGACACAGTGTGGAGGGCAACAGCAGAAGAGGGTCGACGTGGACAATGACACAGTGGGGAGGTCACGGGGAGCAGCGCTGCGGTCAGGCATGGCACAAAGCATTTGGAGGTGAAAAACGGATAGGGCCCCAGGTGCACAATGAACAGTGTGGAGGTCACGGCAGCAGCAGCATGAGGTCAAACAGTGGACAAAGAACTGTGTGGAGGGGGGACGGCGCGCACAGAGGTCAGACGGTGGCACAATGACACAGTTTTTGGGGGGCCGGCCGCAGCGCATGAGGTCAGGGGGTGGCCAAAGACTTTGGGGGTGGCAAAAAACAGGGGTAGGCCACAGAGTGGCACAAAGACACGTGTGGAGTACGGAGCGCAGCAGAGGGCAGAGAGTAATACTAATTCTGGGTTGGCAAAAACTGGAGTAGCCCCCAGAGTGGGACAATGACACAGTTGGAGGGCATGTCAGCACAGCATGAGGTCAGGCAGTGGCACAAGCATTTGGAGGTGGCAATTTCAGTTGTAGGCCACAGAGTGGCACAAAGACGAGAGGTAGCACAGGAAACGCTGAGGTCAGAGGTGGGGACAAACTTTGGGGGTGGCAAAACAGTAGGGCCCTAGAGTGGGACAATGACACAGTGGGAGTCACGTCAGCACGCATGAGGCATACAGTGGCACAATGACACGTGTGGGGTCAGGCGCACGCGAGGTCAGGCAGTGGCACAATGAATTCTGGGGGGTGGCAAAAAAAAGTAGTAGGCCACAGATTGCGCAAGACAGACAGTTGAGGGGCACAGCGGCAGCAGCTGAGGTCAAGGTGGCACATTACACGTGGGGAGGGCACGGGAGCGAGCATGAGGTCAAACGTGACACAAAAACAGAGGAGGCAGTCAGCCAGTGAGGTCAGGCAGGGGCACAAAGACATTCTGGAGTGGGAAAAAAAGTGTTGGCCACAGTTGGCGCAATGACAGACGTTGAGGTACACGCAGCAGCATGAGTCAGAGGTGGCAAATGCACAGTGTGGAGGGCCGGCAGCAGCAGCAGGAGGTCAGCAGGGCACAATGCATTTTGAGGTGGGAAAAACAGGAGTGGCCATAGAGTGGCAAAATGCCCCAGTGTGGAGGTCTTTTCAGCGAGATGAGGTCGACAGTGGCTCATTGACACAGTGTGGAGAGCACGGCAGCAGCAGCATGAGGTCATGCAGTGGCTAAATGACATTCTGGAGGTGGCATAATCAGTAGTAGGCCATAGAGTGGCACAATGACACAGTGTGGAGGTCACGTCAGCAGCAGCATGAGGTCAGACAGTGGCACAATGACACAGTGTGGAGGGCACGGCAGCAGCAGCATGAGGTCAGGCAGTGGCACAATGACATTCTGGAGGTGGCAAAAACAGGAGTAGGTCACAGAGTGGCACAATGACACAGTGTGGATGACATGGCACCAGCAACATCAGCAGCAGCATGAGGTCATAAAGTGGCACCATGACAGAGTGTGGAGGTGGGTGGCAATACCAGTCCCTGGTAAAGATGGTTGGTGGCAGATGGAGAAACTGTCAGCAGATGTGTGGCATCAGGCGGGTGGCAGCATCAGAATAGTTGCTGAGGCAGGTATTTTGAACTCAGACTCATTTCTCACAGTTTGGGTGAGGTGTCATGGCTGATGTAGTCTGATGCCTAAGGCATTGGTGTGTGGAAATCCTGGCCGATCCACGCCTGATTCATCTTGTCATTGGTCAGTCGTTCCACATTTCCCGTGGACAAGCGGGTTCTCCTTGGGGTTTCGATGGCCCCCGCCGCACTGAACTCCCGCTCTGATGCCACACTACTGGCCGGGCAGGACAGCTTCTCCACTGCAAACTCGGCAAGTTGCGGCCACACATCCAGTTTGGCTGCCCAGTAGTCCAGCGGATCTTCTAACTGGGGTGGCAGAGTGCTGTCCAAGTAGGCCACCACCTGTTATTTCAGGGACTGCTCCAGGTCCTGCTGCTGCTGCTGGTGACTACCCTCCTCACTAGGCAGGTGAAGGAAGCTGCTCATCAGTGACTCCAGAATTAGGTTGCTGCTGATGAAGCTGGTAGTGCTCCTACCCCCCCCCCACCTTCCCCCAGCAGCCGCTTCAGTAGTACTTGAGCGCTGAGGAACCCCCCGGTCAGACCTATCAGAGGAGGGACGATGCCGCACATAGGCAGCGGCCAACTGACTATGGAGGATTTCCCTATAGCATTTGAGTTTGTCCTCCCTCTCAATAGCTGGGAAAAAGGCTCCCATTTTGGACCGGTAGCGAGGGTCCAATAGGGTGGAGAGCCAGAAGTCATCCCTCCTGCTGGATGGTGACTATTCGGCTGTCACTAGCCAGGCAAATCAGCATGCTGCGGGCCATCTGCACAAGTGACTCCGAGGGGCTCCCTACCTTCATCTCCACTGTATACTGCCACGGTGCTTGTGAGTCATCTGCCTCGTCTTCCTCATCTCCAACCACCTCCTCCAGCTTCTCCTGCTACTCTCTTGTCACCTGGGTAGAAAATCCACTCATTTCACCAGTTAATGCTTCTGCTGCTCCAATGTCCTCCTCCTCCTCCTCCATTTCAGTCCCCACCGGACTCATGTGGCCATGAGATGTGATCGCCACGTCTCCAGTCCCCTGCCCAGACAGATTTTTCAGCATCTGTTCCAGGACATGAAGCAGTGGAATGACGTTATTCATCCCGTAGTCCTGGCGACTGACAAATAACGTCGCCTCCTCGAATGACCTCAACAAACGGCAGGTGTCACGCATGAGCTGCCACTGGCTGACATCAAAGTTACATAGGGGAGTACTTCTGTCTGCCTGGATCATCAAAAAATCGTTAATGGCCTTTCTCTGTTCATACAGTCGGTCCAACATGTGCAGGCTGGAATTCCAGCGGGTGGAAACATCGCATATCAGTGTGTTGGGGAGGCCGTTCGGCCGCTGCAACTCGAGGAGGGTGTTCCTTGCTTTGTAGGAATGGATGAAGTGCATGCACAGTTTCCTGGCCATTTTCAGAATCTTCTGAAGATCGGTGGAAGACTTCAGGAATCTTTTCACAACCAGATTGAACACGTGCGCCATGCAGGGCGCATGGACCATCCCTCCTTGGTGCAGCCCGGACACCATGTTACTCCCATTGTCCGTCACCATGGTTCCGATTTGCAGTTGGCGCGGAGAAAGCCACACATCAAATTCTTGCTGCATGATGCGGAGCAGTTCCTCCCCTGTCTGACTTCGTTCGCCGAGGCAAGCCAGGTGTTGAACTGCGTGACACCGCTGTGCCCTACACATGTGGTATGATGGAGCAGTACTTGTGGAGGCTGAGATGGTGGTGGTGGTGGAGGAGGCGGACATTGGCGCAGGTGCAGCAGTTTGACAATGTGGAGGAGAAAGCGGCGTCTCCTGTCCAAGTTGTTGGTGTGCCTGAGCAGGAAGCACATTCACCCAGTGGGCCATAAAGGACATGTACTGGCCCTATCCATAGTTACAGCTCCAGACGTCCGCGCTGCCGTGCACCTTGGAACAAACCGATAAGCTCAAGGACTGGCCCACCTTCTGTTCTACATATTCATGAAGTGCTGGTACTGCCTTTTTGGAAAAGAAATTACGGCTTGGAACTCTCCATCTCGGCTCGGCACAAGCCATTAGTTCTCTGAACGGTGCAGAGTCCACCATTTGGAAAGGGATGGACTACAGTACCAACAACTTGGACAGGAGCACGGTCAGCTGCTGCACCTTAGGATGGTTGGACGCATACTGTTGTCTCTTTGCAATCGCCTCGCTGAACGACTGCTGGCGCCATGAGTAGCGAGGAGCAGGAGCATCTGGACCAGGAGATGATGGCAAAGAGAAACAGCTCCCGACCTCACACTGCTGCTATCCTGCTGATTCACGGCCACACAACCCACTTGCTGGCTGCACCGCTCCCTGACGCGCAAGCTGACGCCCTCTTCTACTGACGATGATGAAGCCCTGGCCTAACCCGGCTCCCAAGTGCGTTCGGCTACCTCATCATCTATTTGTGTTTCATCGTCACTGCTGTCCTCATCCCCGGTCTTGGTATGCAGAGGATGACCCCTTACAACATGACCTCCCATGCCACTCTCAACATCTATACTTTGCCGCCTACTGCAAGAAGCAGGGGATATTGCCCCCATTTCTTCGCTGCCAAGTAGCTGCTGACTGCCCTTCTCAAATTCTTCATCCTCGCTATATAGTGGCGCTGAGCCCAGACCACATAGTAGCTCTCTGGCTGAGGGAACCGGATGGGACAGAGGCGGGTTGAGGACAGGTGAGGGCCGCTTACCCGTTCCCGGGCCATGCCAACTAAGGGTTGTGTCTGACGTTCCCACCGACTCTTGGCTGGGGTTGTCAGATGTCATCTGGGAGGAAGTGGATGACCTAGTCAACCAATCAAGAACCACTGGGTTGCTGAACAACACACAGCCGCTAGATGACAGCGGCAGTTGTGGACTCACCAAGTGACCCCTGCTGCGATGTCCCCTTGCTGTGCTGCGACCTGGGCCTGCTCCAGGAATGTTTGTGCCACTGCCACTCACAGGTGAAGAGCCTGCCACCTCTCTGTCTGACATACTGTTTGTTCTAAAATGTACAGACACTGTTTGGTGAAGATACTGTATCTGTATATGATAAATACACACCCTGTATTTGACTCCAAATGAACCCACTAAGAAGCTTGGGCAACCCTTGGATATAAATTGCGCTCCACAAATGGCCAGGAAAAATTTACTTGTATATGTTGTTTAAAAACACTATGGGCGACATGTATGAATCTCGCTGGGTTGGGGCGCGCTTTTCCGTCAGTTTCCTGGCGGAATCTGCGCCTGATTTATGTCGGGGCCGGGGCGCGCTCATACATAGCATGTAAAGTCCGCCGCGCCTCGCCAGTGTGTTAGGCGCAGTGCGGGACTTTGGCGCAGTGCGGGGCTGCGCCTATGATTCGGCGCCGGAGGTAGTGCGGTCATACATGCGGGGAAAAGTCTGCCGCGCCTGGCCAGTGTGTGGGCCGCAGTGTGGGGACCGAGGCGCAGTGCGGCGCTGTGCCTAAGATTCGCCGTCCGAGGCGGTGCGCTCGTATATGCGGGCAAAAGTTCCCTGCGCCTCGCCAGTGTGTGTGGGGCACAGTGCGGGGACATGGGCGCAGTGTGGGACTTAGGTGGCGTGCGGGACTGCGGCGAAAAACATTTCCGATACGTATATAAAACGAATAATAATATGGAGGTAACGAAAAAAAAATATTAAATCAATAAAATCAGGTTTATTTCTTTATTTTCGTTAGCCAAGGATCAATAGTATGGGTGCAACGAAAATAAAGAAATAAACATGATTTTATTGATTTAATATTTTGTGTTCGTTACCCCCATATTATCATTCGTTTTATATACACAGTACACAACTTCTGTAGTGTTATAATTTGATTTCGGACATGTACAGTTTTATTTCAGATTGCATTTGAAAACCCATAGGAGCGTTGCTCGCTCTCCCATTGGTCCAAATAACGGCGCCTCTTTTAACTTAGCCAATCACAGAGCACGCTCTGAATTTCTTTTTCCCATAGAACTCTGTGAGAAATTAGCTCGCGCTCTGATTGCCTAAGCTGGACGAGCCCCCGCCGCTTCAACCAATCAGCTCGTTTCTGCATTTTTACTGTATTTTGAACTGTCCCGTCTTTGAATATGATTGGTCAATTTTTCTCCATAGGATATAATGGGACATTGTTGCTCCTATTCTGATTGGTCAATTCTCCTCCATAGCTTATAATGGGACTTGTCGCTCCTATTCTGATTGGTGGTTTATGCCGACCAAGAGAATAGCTTAAACAATTTGAATTACTGTATTTCCCGGCAATTCTCTCTATTGCAATTCCCTATGTAGCGCCGGTCTCGGCGACAAACGCGTTGTCGGGATTTTTAACTGCTTTATTTGTAAAGAAGGGTTCAGCTCTTTATTAGATACTGTTTTACATTTAAAAAAACACATTTTTTTTATGAATACGTCAGGCCGCACGGCGCTGAGCGCCGAGATTTCAGAGCGCCCATCTCTCCATAGACTATAATGGGGAAAGTAGCTCGCCCTCTGATTGGCTGAGCTAGCCAAGCCCCGCTAGCTCAGCCAAACAGCTCGTTTCTGTCTTTTTACTGTATTTTGAACTGTCCCGCCTTTGATTTTGATTGGTCCAAACTTCTCCATAGGATATAATGGGATTTTGTCGCTCCTATTCTGATTGGTCAATAGTTCTCCATAGGTTTTAATGAGTCTCTGTCGCTCCTATTCTGATTGGCTGAGCTAGCCAAGTCCCCGCTAGCTTAACCAATCAGCTTTTTTCACCATTTTTACTGCATTTTGAACTGTCCCGCCGTGGATTCTGATTGGTCAATCCTTCCTCATAGGTTTTAATGTTTCACTGTCGCTCCTATTCTGATTGGCCGGTTTCACCATCATCACAGATGGGGATCTGTAAGAGAATGTGAAACTCGCTGCCACAAGAGGAGGTGATGGCGGAATCATTGAGAAAGTTCAAGAAGGATTAAGATGCCTTTCTTGAAAAATGTATTATCGCTGATTATCGTTAATAAATTCTGGAGGCAGGATGTTGATCCAGAGATTATTCTGATTACCATACTTGGGAATTTTTCCTCTTGTATAGGACAATTGGCATCTGCCTCATAGGAGTTTTTACCTTCCTCTGGATTAACATTGTAAGGTTATAGCTTTGACCAAAGGACCTTTGTCTTTTTCAAAACTTATATACCAAATGCAGCTAAAGGTTAGGTTTTTTCTTTTAAAATTACTAAGAAATGTTGCAAAATAAATTATGCTAAACATTTTAGTTAAATAAACATCCCAATCAGAAAATAACAGACATATTTTGTGTCCTGTAGGAAGGCACAAGGTGCCATTGTTGACGGACTGTATGTGTCACCGATGTCCCTGGCATCGATGAAGTAAAAAGCCAAAAAATGTCTTCTGTGTCAGCAACACTTTGTTACTGACACCTGTGTGTTAGTGTATACAGCAGCTGCCTTAAGCGGCTGATCCCGGGTAAATTTTTCTGGCCCAAGGAGAGAAAGGGGGAAACCATTGGTCCATTCACAATTAAAATGGGAAAAAGAAAGGAGATGTTTAAGGACCCGATTTTTTCAAATCCGCCCATAAATTATGGCGGGAGCCCCTGTTCTGTATTGAAAATGGGGGCTGGGCCGGGATGGTGTGCGGGGGCTGGGCCCATCGAGGATTTATTTGGGGCCACTGTGCCCCGCTGTTCCCAACTGTACATTCCTAAGGTTGCCAAATATACAGCCCCGTCGGGTGGGAACGTAGGGTTAAGAAACCCCAGTGTGGTCACCAACTGAATACACTGACATTGCATTCGCCAATGTCTTTACCTCCTGGATGTGACTTTGTATGGAGGTGACAAAGACTTTGTCTTCTTGTAGCATAAATTAGTTTTCCTGCTTAATTACCTGAATGGAGCACCAAGTCCCTGACGTTTTGCCTGGGAAGGGGTGACCAATGTTGGGAATCACCGAAGTCCCCACGCATGGTAGGAACACTTAGTTACGAACTTGGTATGTATCAGCAGCTCCGGTCAATTGTCCCGCCACAGGCAGAGAAAGCCGGGGATAGGTCTGCTCCATTCAACAGAGTAAGTGGAAAGATTTAGTTGCTGCTGTGAGCAGAGCGCTGACCCTTCTCCATAGCAAGTCCGACTCCAAATATAGACAGCGGCCCCTGTTCTTAGTGAAACATGGGGCCGTGGCTGTCATGTGTCGGTACTGGTGGCCACAACGGATGATACTCATCCTCCGGTGGGCCAGTCCGACGCTGGCTGGGATCCACTACTGATACATCCTAATAGTTGAGATCACCAAGCACTGGTGAAAGCTACGTACGCTTAAGACTGTGTAGGTTTAAAGCTGAAGTAAGCTGATTTTGTGTTTGCAAGTCTTGCCTCCTATGGATTTTTAGTGTAAAAACTATTTGTGTTGCTATATATTGTTACTATGCCAGTCTGAAATTTACCTAAGGAGATACGACCCAGTGGTGGAGGTTGCGGGCATACAGTAGTGAAAGAGTGGGAGAAGCAATACATAGGATCACCAGTCTGGGTTAAGAGCTTAAACTTTAAGGATTATCATATTAATTGAAAAAGGCCCTGGAAGTAGAAGAAATTCCTATAGGTAACTTACCTGGTGACTCAACCAGAGTCGGAGTTGGTTGGTGACATTCATAAACCTGTCCCATCCCAAAGGACAGCAATGCAGGAACTCTCCACTTCAGAAATAGAGATCTCTTTACGGATGACCTGAGGGCTACCAAATGTATTGAATATGAGATCTTACAGGTAAGTTACATGTTAAACCTATAAAATTCTTGAAAGCGCCAGATTAATTACACAGGAGGTCCACAGGATGATGGAACTAGAGGTATCGAAAAGTCCAAAAGTGGGTGGTCTAGTCCCATAGTTCTAGTGCCTAAACCCAACGGCAAGTGGCATTTCTGTAATTACTATCGCAAGTTGAAATATAGTATCTAAGGTAGATTGATATCCCAAGTTTCCTAGATGGCGAGCTTATCCGAAAGACTATGGCCAGCACACTACATAACTACCTTTGACCTTACTAAGGGATACTGGCAGATCCCTTTGCCAAAAAAGGCCAGAGAAAAGACAGATTTCTCCACACCAGAGGCGTCTTTTCAATATATGCGAATGTCGTTTGAGTTGTAGGGGCTTCCGCCACATTCCAGAGGGCCATGGACCAGATCTAGTCCACTAGGAAGTATGGTGACACTACTTGGTGAATTAGTCTACAACAGTGATGGGAAAGCACACCTCATCTAAGTTAAAAGTTGTGTTGGAGGCCTTAGAGAGACGGTCTTTACTGATAAAGAAATAAGTGCTTGGGATGAGGAAGCATGGGTACTGGGACATTAGTAGGGAGAGTGAAATAAAGCCGCAAGTGACAAAATAGAGGGATTCAGGTGACCCAACACTTACCAACGGAGGTTAAGGCATTTCTAGGAGATAGTGGGTATACAGGACATTTATTCCAAGTTGCGGAGATGGTACAGTCCTTTAACTGTCCTTTACTAAGGTCCAAAGTCTACCACAATTAAGTGGTCCCAGAGCAGATAGAGCTTTTCGAATCAACAGGTGACTGTGTGTGGACAGCCAGTTTTGGTAGCTCCTGTTTGTTGTGCAGACAGACGCGTCAAAGGTGGGTCAGGGGGCTGTTATGTCCCAGGTAGTAAGCGGGGAAGAACAACCTATCATATACTTAAGTCGCAAGCTGTCCCCTGCAGAACGGAATTATTCTACTGTAGAAAAAGAAGGTTTAAATGGGCACCTGGATCCCTGAGTATTATCTGTTAGGGAAATGTTGACTAATTTCAGATCATGCTTTCTAAGATGGATGGTGGAGGATGGGTAATAATACCCGGTGACCATCTTCCAATTTACGGCAGGACAGGTCTGCATGGGAATACAGATGCCTCTCAGGTGCAATGTGTGCTGGTTAACAGTGCAGCCCTGCTTGGCAAAGGCTGGGTATGTAGGAGGACAGTGCCATTGTGGACGGACATTATACAAGACGTAGGACTAGGTGGTTGAAGTGATTTTGCATCTTTTTTTCATGGCAATACACTGAATGTAGAAAGTGGTTTTGTGCTCTAAATGTGTCTTAGTCATCCCTGCTGTGGTATGGAGATAAAGGAACTTAGGTAAAGAATGCGCAAACATGTATAAAAGCTATAGAAAATCAAATAAATCAAAGAAAAGTCATTAGAATAGCATGTCAGTGAATAGAAACTATGGTACTGATCCTGCTGGGTTGACCACAGGTCCCAGCAAGACCTGTGGTGTGCTGGCTCTTTCTGTATGTATAGTAGGATAAAGTGTGAGAGCAGCAAAAAAAAATCAAATTTAATGTAGTAAAAATTAAAATATTTAAAATCTAAACAACCTCTTCAGTGGGTTATTTAATGTAAAATTAATTTTAGATTATCATAAATTACTTTATATTATTGTACTGGTGAAAGCTGAGAAATTTTGGACATTTTTTTCCCTAACAGCAAATCTAGCTCCACTTCAACTCCTCAGGCTCAGGCATACTATATTAAAATAGGTCTGCCTGTTTGAGCAGTAATGCACCTAGTTTTGCCAAACCACAATAATATATGTGTCTAATATTATGAGTGTGGTGTGCCACGCCCCCAGAATGCCCCTAAAACGCCCCCTCATCTTTGGCGCATTAAAAAGTGTCGAGTCTTACAGTACGAACAATGCGCCTAACACATTCATTTAGTGCATTAGACATTGTAGCCAGCTCACTTTGACAAATTTTACGCCAGAAAAGGGTGAAAATCCCAATCATACATGCCTCATGTTGTGTCACCGATGTCCCTGGCATTGGTAAAGTAAAAAGCCAAAAAAGTCTTCTGTGTCAGTAACACTAGTTTACTGACACTAGCTTACAGTCACCAGAACGATAATAAACTGTACAATGTAGTGAAAACTATTTTTATAGTGATCAGTAAATGCTGTAATTGAAAATGGCACAATTGCTTTATCCATACTAAAAGTTAACATAAAATAACACTAATAGCATGTATATAGCAGATGGCACCCCTGTCTTGAAAAAAAGATGGACTTTACATATCTATATTGACAAAAAAATAAAAAAATTGGTAATTTTATTTATTTGTATTGGGAGGAAACACAAAAATCTGACATTCCAAAAAGGACCTTACCTAAATTTCCATCAGTGAAAAGATTAAGGGCCACATGTATGAAAACTGTCTAGGTCTAAAATTCCCTATTTTGCCCATAGAAACCAATCAGATAGCCCCTTCAATTCTTCCAGAGCATGATATGAAATTAAAGGGGCGCTCTGATTGGTTGCTATGGGCAAAAAAGTGAATTTTAGACCTAGACCGTTTTCATACATGTGGCCCTAAATTACTAACCTTGTGGCATACAGATGACTTTTTCCTTTTTAGGGTATGTTGACATGTAATAGATCTTTGATTGAAGTAGTAGCAATAATAGGAAATTAAGTGTATTACAAAACACAAACTTCATACAAAATATGGCAATAACAGTGATGTGACAGTGATAATGTCACTGGTGATATTACTGGTGTAATGAAGCCCACTGTGACTCTAACACTCAAAAGACACCATAAGTCTAGAGTTTCCCTACAAAAGATTCATGCTCAATATGTACTGCTTTATTTCCAAATTTTGGCTGACGAATGTTGAGCGATTATTATCGACAAAGTTGAAATCGGCACAGTTTTTATGTTGATCGAAATTTTTAGATCATGCGATAATTTAGGTTAAAATCTGTGCATCCTCTATTAAGATACATGAAAAAACTTTGAGATTCTTGGTTCACATATTTTAATCATCTATTAAGATCGCGCCATTTTCGGCGCTTCCTGTCATTTTGGCGGCCAGCAAATCAGCTTACAGAATAGAGCAGGGTGAGATGTGTGTGCGACGTCATGACTGGGATGTGTATGGTTGCGATTGGCTGGAAAAATCACATGACCTCGTTTTACATAGAACAGCCCTTCCTGTTCATGATCAGTGTCTTTCAGCGTCTCATAGCAGTAGGATGTGCGCTCTGCCTGTGTCCAACCAGCTCAGCGAAATTATTCTATTTCTTCACAGAGAAAGCTCTACTGTTAGCTGTGATCCTTACAACTTAGTTAGATCAGAGATTGGAAGATTTTATGTAGTTAGGTAGAGAATTTTAAAGGAGCATCTACCGCTGTAAAGTCACGAGGGGGATGGGGGGGGCACGGGCGAACACAGACAAGCTCTATAAAGAATACTGGATAAAGTTCACCAAGACTTAGTGTAGACATTGCACTGCAATAGCTTTATTATTAACAGTTTTCTATTGAAATATTTCCTGGATATTGGGCAGCCTGAACTTATATTAGGATACACATCTTTTCTAGTAACTGCAGGTCTCTTTGTTAGGTGCAAAACTCCACTTTTATTATCAGTATACATTTCAGATAGGTGTTCTTTTTTCAATTTTGCCCATTCCAATAAATGTGAATACAGCAATTTTGTAGTCACCACAGGTGAATTGAAAGGTGCCAAAAAATACCTTTTATTATCCGAATACATTACAGATACGTGTTTTTTCACTTTGGCGCACTACAGCTTTGTTCATTAAGGTACCTTGCACTTAAATTTGAATACAGCAATTTTGTAGTCCCCACAGGTGAATTGAAAGGTGCCAAAAATACCTTTTATTATCCAAATACATTACAGATATGTGTTTTTTGCACTTTTGCCCAGTCCAGATTTGTTGATAGAGCCACCTTGCAGTTAAATTTGAATCCAGCAATTGTGTAGTTACCACAGGTGAATTGATAGGTGCCAAAAAATACCTTTTATTATCCGAATACATTACAGATACATGTTTTTTCACTTTGGCGCACTACAGCTTTGTTCATTGAGGCACCTTGCACTTAAATGTGAATACAGCAATTTTGTAGTCACCACAGGTGAATTGATAGGTGCCAAAAAATACCTTTTATTATCCGAATACATTACAGATACGTGTTTTTTGCACTTTTGCCCAGTCCAGATTTGTTGATAGAGCCCCCTTGCAGTTAAATTTTAATCCAGCAATTGTGTAGTTACCACAGGTGAATTGAAAGGTGCCAAAAAATACCTTTTATTATCAAATACATTACATTTTACAGTGTTTTTTGCACTTTTGCCCAGCCCAGATTTGTTGATAGAGCCCCCTTTGCAGTTAAATTTGAATCCAGCGATTGTGTAGTTACCACAGGTGAATTGATAGGTGCCAAAAAATACCTTTTATTATCCGAATACATTACAGATACATGTTTTTTCACTTTGGCGCACTACAGCTTTGTTCATTGAGGCACCTTGCACTTAAATGTGAATACAGCAATTTTGTAGTCACCACAGGTGAATTGATAGGTGCCAAAAATACCTTTTATTATCCGAATACATTTCAGATACGTGTTTTTTCACTTTGGCGCAGGCCAGCTTTGTTGATAGATCTACTTTGCAGTTAAATTTGAATACAGCAATTTTGTAGTCACCACAGGTGAATTGATAGGTGCCAAAAAATACCTTTTATTATCCGAATACATTAAAGATACGTGTTTTGCACTTTTGCCCAGTCCAGATTTGTTGATAGAGCCACCTTGCAGTTAAATTTGAATCCAGCAATTGTGTAGTTACCACAGGTGAATTGATAGGTGCCAAAAAATACCTTTTATTATCCGAATACATTACAGATACGTGTTTTTTCACTTTTGCGCACTACAGCTTTGTTCATTGAGGCACCTTGCACTTAAAATGTGAATACAGAAATTTTTAGTTACCAAGGTGAATTGATAGGTGCCAAAAAATACCTTTTATTATCCGAATACATTTACAGATACGTGTTTTTTTGCACTTTTGCCCAGCCAGATTTGTTGATAGAGCCAACTTGCAGTTAAATTTGAATCCAGCAATTGTGTAGTTACCACAGGTGAATTGATAGGTGCCAAAAAATACCTTTTATTATCCGAATACAATACAGATACGTGTTTTTTCACTTTGGCGCACTACAGCTTTGTTCATTGAGGCACCTTGCACTTAAATGTAAATTTACAGAAATTTTGTAGTCCCCAAACAGGGAATTGAAAGGTGCCAAAAAATATCTTTATTATCCAATATATTTCAGATACGTGTTTTTTCACTTTGGCGCAGGCCAGCTTTGTTGATAGATCTACTTTGCCGTTAAATTTTAATCCAGCAATATTGATTTCATTTGAGAATAGCTGTGATTTGCCGTCTTTTAATAAGAGCCCTTTCCAAAAACTCTTCCATACCTTCTCAAATTTTTATATTTCGAACATGGAGCAAAATTCAGGTGGTAAGCGAGCAAAGAGGGGGTTGGGAAACCGGGGTAGGGCACGAGAGAAGGTGCTCCTTCCGTGCGGGCGACAACACGCATGCCACGGATCGTCAGTTGCAGGACCGTCAGGCCTGTCATCGCCGGGTCAGGGCCCGTGAATCTCAGTAACGAACAGCGTCCCCAATCTGTCCTTCAGTGGTTAAATTTGCAACCTGCATCCACAGTCTTACCTCCTCGTCCTCCCAGTCACGGCCACAAATGTCGTCACAGCTATCGCATCGTCCAACATGAAGCAGCCCAAATGTCAACTCTTTGTACCCACCACTGTGGGATAATCCATTTTTCTGAAGACCTCTTTGAGGACAAAATGGTGGTTGGGGTCAGAAGGCATGTTAAAAGATCAAGAGGCCCAAAAGAGGTTGATTTTCTCTGCTCTGACGCCCAGTTACTGATGCCATCAGAGGAGGAGAAGGAAGCCGGTCAATCGACAAAAATCCCGGGAGGTCGGCAACGCCTTGCAGTCTCTCTTGCTTGTAGCCCGCAGCTCCTGGATGCAGAATGTCAGGACGACGAAGTCACCTGTGTTGATGATGATGAGGGACGCCCATTGCGGATCCAATGTGGTCTTTTCAGCAGAATTGCTTGCGAGCGCTTCTTCACTAGATGAGGAGGAAGACAATGGGGTAGTGTCAGTACGGGTTCCGCCTCAAAAAGGGAGAGAGCGGTCGCAGAAGTCCGCTGATATGATTCCGCCAGTCACGGTCAGCGCAAACCCTGCTCCTCGCTTATCGCCGTCAAAAAGGTACAGGACCTCTCAAGCCTGGGCCTTCTTTGACCAAGCCTCTGATTCACCCAGCGATGTCATATGCCGCTTTTGCCATAAACGCATAAGTAGAGGTAAGAACCTAAGTTGGTTATCCACCACCAACATGTCTAGTCACATGCAGCGAATGCATGAGTTGAAATGGAGGCAACACTTGGGCCCAAAAAAGGCCAACCGACGCCGGGCCTCCAACCACTGTCAAAACCCTCTGTCCCCGCCTCCCCCTCCTCTGCCACCACCAAGCGTTCCTCACTGCCCATGTCTCTCAGAAAACATGATCAGGGATCAGCCTCCGCTTCAGCCTCCAACCGTCGCCCGAGTACCCAACCAGCACCACCAGAACCCAATCCTACCCCTTCTCCTTCCGCCAGTTTGACGACCTGCACGCCGACAGCGGCCAGTCTAGCAGCCAGCCTTCTGTCTTCCAGGTTTGGCAGCAAAAAGAAAACACTTTAACCCAAACCATCCCAAAGCCAAATGCCTGAATGTCGGCATTGCCAGGCTTTTGGCCTTGGAAATGTTGCCTTTCCGTCTGGTGGACACAGATGGGTTCTACCACGTCATGGCCCTTGCCTGCCCCCAATACCAGATGCGAAGCAGGCATTTCTTTACCAGAAAAGCCGTCCCTGCCCTGGCCAGCCACGTGTCATCTAAAATTTCATGTGCGTTGTCTGCATCTGTGGCCGGAAAAGTCCATTCTGACCACCAAACACATGGACTAGTAAGCACGGCCAAGGCCGTAAAATTCTCTGTGACAACTCAATGGGTGAGCTGGGTGGATGTCTCTGGGGTGACGGTGGCTCTCAGGCTCGGCGCACGCTCTTCAAAACCGCAGGGATGGTGCAGGGTTCTTTCCCCCAAGGTCCTCTGGTGGCATCACGTGCCCCAGAGACACTGGGCCCGTGTTTGAAATTAATTGTCTTGGAGACCGTCCACACACAGGTCACGGCTGGGGATGGCTCTCCGCAACGAGACCGAGCGCTGGCTGGGTGCCAAGAACCTTGTGCCAGGCAAGGTGATGTGCGATAACGGGCGAAATCTGCTGGCCGCCCTTAAGATCGGTAGGCTGGAGCACATCCCTTGCCTGGCACATGTCATGAACCTTGTCGTTTCCCGAAATTTCTAAAGAGCTACCTGCGTTGGACTGCCTGCTGAGGAAGGCTCGAAGTCTTAGTTCGCACTTCCGCCGTTCGCACCCTGCTTCGTCCCGCCTGGCTGCGTTGCAGCGTCAGCTCGGCCTCTCCGTCAACCGTCTCATTGTTGACGTGGCAACACGCTGGAATTCCAACCCCCCACATGCTCCAGCAATTGTGGCAGCAGCGCAATGCCATTACGCAGTACGAAGTGACACATGGCCTGACAAGCAGCGGTGCAGACCTCGGGGTGTTGAGCCACCGAGAGTGGAGGCAGATGAAAGAGCTCTGCACCATCCTTGTCAGTTTTGAAGAAGCCACCAAAATGGTCAGTGCGGACAATGCCCTTGTCAACATGAGCATTGTGGTGATCTTAGTTCTGGAACGATGTTGGACACTCTGAAACAACAGGTCCTGCCAGCGACGGAGGAGGAGACAGACACAGATGCGGACACGGAGCCTTTCTCTCCGTCAAATCCACAAGGCCCGACAGTTTCCCAATTTCATCGGTCTTCATTAGGCAGTGGTTCGGGGTCCAGAGCTAGTACAAGGCGGCGCATCAGCTCTCAGGGTGCTTTATCTCAGTCAAGCCAGGGGTGTGTTGAAGCTGTGCCGGAGCAGCGGAGGAGGAGGAGGAGGTATTCCAACACCGACGTTACCGACGTCCCTCCCTTTGGGGAAAAGGTTGGCGTAAATTTGAGGCGGAGGAGGAAGATGAGGAAGATCAGTTTGCTAGTGCCCCTCGACCCAGTGCTTGGGAAATCAAGGCTCCATTGCTCACATGAGTGCTTGGATGCTCCATTTCCTCCAACATGATCCTCGCATTAAGGCCATAAAAATGAACAACATTTTACTGGGTGGCCACCCTCCTGGATCCCCGTACAAAACCAAAACTCAGCACTTTCCCTTCCACCCACCCCAAAATAGAAAAGTAAAATGCAGGAAATGGAGACCTTGCTGATTGATCAACTGCAGACATCTGTTGTGTCTGCTTCACGTTCCCCAAATGTCACGGTGGAACAACATCAGCGACGTGACAGCAGTAGAGTGCCAAGTAGCCGTAGCGGCAGCAGCAGGTAAGGTGGCAGAAGCCCAATGGGTGACCTCTGGCAATCTTTGTTTACCACCTCACCAACGCATGCAATGCAGGGCACACATCCAACACACAGAGACCAGCTTAAGATCATGGTGCACGACTATCTGCGTCTCCACACGATGTTTTTGTATGTGTTCCGGACCCAATAGACTTCTGGGTATCCAAATGGACGAATGGCCCGGCTGGCTCGCCATGCCATAGAGGTGTTGTCCTGCCCAGCAGCCAGCATCATATCTGAGCGGACCTTCAGCACAGCTGGAGGAGTCATTACAGACAAACACATCCGGCTTTCCACAGATAATGTGGATCGTTTTGAATTTCATCAAGATGAATCAGGCATGGATCTCTGATGATGTTGTGGCCCCAATTGCCGAGGTCACCGATTAGTTGCCGGTCTACTTCACATTCCTCTTCAAACAGAAATGGTCCTTGTGACGAAAACAGCCTAGTCCGCGACGTTGCGCCGCCCACTAGGGGGAGCTCAAGGTCAGCCAGATACTGTTCCACTGTTAACCCTTGCCCACACTGGCACAGGAAACAACAATGCTGCCACCAGTTCGCTCGTTAGTTATAAGACCGGGCCTTACCGACTTATAGCAGGGGCAGGAACCAACCCTTGGGTAGCTATATACTATAGACCGAAAGTTAGGCGTGTGAGGCCGTTGATCAAACAGACTAACTCAATTAAAGTTTATAGATTTAATTAGCCTTGAAGGGCACACTAGACAGGTAATATGTTACAAGATGGATAATAATATACAGGTCAGAGAGAGGTTTCAAATACAATTATGGATTACAGACAAAAGGCAGTTAAAATAAGTCAAGTTACCCTTGTTGCTTGGTGCCCGGCCCCCACGGGGGGGGGATGTGGGCCCGGCTGCTGCGTGATGATTTTTCTGGACCTGCTCCCAGGACCCCCCTCCTTGGATCAAACAGGAAGAGCCCCCTGGCTCTGGCTTAATCTGCGGGGGGCACCCCC